>VWYK01097668.1:0-11502 GCA_013399775.1 Semnornis frantzii
TTCTTTAAACCCACGACACTTTTATAAATACCAATGCATGGAATTGGTAAAAAAATATTATGTACATTTATTTTAATGCACTAATTTCATGAGAACCTGCTCCATAAATGTGTAGATAAGGTTGGAATTCACTCTCTTTAGAATAATAAGGGGGGAGGGGAAGATTCTTGTCTGACCAAGAAGTCTAATAAAAAATAAGTATTTTTCATTCATTTCTCTGAAAGATGGTTTATTGGGATTATCTCTCAGCTCTCTGACAGAGAAAAATCTTATACATTTTTACAGAAGTTTCGTCTGAATATATTTCAAGATCAATTCTTCCAACTGTCCGGTTCCAGCTCTGGTGCAGAGCCAAAGCTACTGCAGAAACCTCAGCTTTCAAAATCATATTTGGCTGTGGTGGATTTGGCTTCAGAGAAGCTATGTAAGACCAAGTCAAAACTTATTAACAGACAGAAATAGCTGAACTTAGATGATGTAGTTGCTATTTATGGAAAATTAAATTGCATTAATAGCTTGTCTGAGAGCAGCAGATACTTTTCTGTTTGTCAGTTCATTTTGCCTTGAGAGAAGGGAAGCTGGCTGACTTTTACAAGGCAGGGAGGGGTTCAGTGATGGCTTAGAACAGAAGAAAGAATGGCTCATTCTAGTAAAAAGAACTTTAATGTTCACATTATTGATCCTTAATTGCAGGTCTTTGTAATGAAAATGCAACGTAACCAGATAACAGCTAATGATTCCCATAGGAGCTGTACCTGTTGTGCTGGGAACTAAACAACCTAGGTAAATGCAGGTTTCGGAAAGAAATTATCTGACTCTTGAGGACTTCGCTGTCCAAGTAGACTACAACGATCTGAATAAGAAGCAAGCTGAGTTAGTGTATTTGCTTCCATTTCATTCCTTGTAGCAGTCGTTCATAGAACACACCACATACAGACATCTGAAGACTTCTTTTCTCACAGACTACACCAGAGCTGAATGGCTGAGAAGAGGAAGTGTTAAAGGTTGACTTCAATGGGAATGTTCTCTGACTAGGGTAAAGAGCTGAACCATAAAGGTTTGAGAGTGCTTCTGAACAAAGTAAATGATCTTTTGTGCTCCTTAAACATGGATCGCTTTCTGAAAGTGCAAAAGTTTAGTTCCCAGATCACATCTTCAAGTGAAACAATTTTATGCTATTCCCTAAAAAAACCAGCCCTTCTGTTTTGCTTCCAACTGCAGTAAAATATTAAAGTCTAAATAGAAGCTGCCTACTTTTAACCCCTCATTTTTTAACTGGTGTGATTATCCCTGGTAGTCACTTGCTGTTTGGATGTTTATTAATTCTATAGTTACCTCTTGTCACACAACCCTTTAGATTCCTTTTTTATTCACACCTTTGTTGCATAGTAATAATACATATTTTCTAAGCAATTCTTTTAACATTCGGCCTCCTGCTTTTATGACAGAGTGTTTGTATTGAATATGAATACCAGAATGTGAGGGAGGGTGCAAAGTGGTCATGAATAATGGAGACCAGTTTCTTCTGCCAAAGATGAAATGTCTTCATCCTGGCTCTATCTATGAAAATATAATTCTCAGTATCCTGAAATCTACTTAAATTATCACAGTTTGTTTGGGATTTTTTGATCACTGTAATTTACTTAGAGCAGCACTTGAAGATAATGTTTAAAACTCCAGACATATTTGTAGTATCTGGGCATGTTTTTGAGGTGTAAGCCTCTGGAATAAGCTAATTTAGGTTAATTTATGTGATTTTTCTCTGAAAATACTACAGACAAGTGAGTAAGCAATATTTTTGTCTTTGTAGTGTTCATATCTACATTCTATCCCATGTTGATAATAGAATCTTATGGTTTAGGTCATTTTAATATATTGATTAAATTCAATATTGAAATACTGAATAGTTAATAACTGCTTTTCCAAATAGAAACACTGCCAAAATATATTTCATTTTGTCATGCTGTAGTATTTAAATACTTTTCAGTACGGTTCAGCATTCTTCCTGTTAATAATTAAACACATCTTGTAACTGATTAAATGTGACCAGTTCCAAGAAGAAGAAGCATGGAGAAATGCCCTGTAAGAAATGAGCTCATAACATTAAAACGTGGGGAATAATTTTCGAGAAGTCTGAATCTAGACTTGTGCTTTATAAATCACAACCCAGAAGTAACTGGGGATTCAGCCAGATCTCATTAATTGCGCAAGAATAGAAACTATAAAGACTGAAATTTATGTAAAACCAGTTTGCTGGTCTATTCTTTTATGGGAACTATTTGGAATCCATCTGTATCTGCAGCTCTTCTCTGGGAAATGAATTGAAGAGCTGCAGCAGGTGCTTTAAAGTAATAAGGGATTTCCTCTGAAACCCAGTGGGCTGATGACTCACCAGTTTAATTACGGCCTGCTCTTCTGTTATAAAAGCAGGACAATCAGATACAAAAGGCTCTTCTTAAGTGGAGGATTTTGAACAGAATATCTTTGATAAGGAAAAGAAGATTCACATATTTTATTTTATAAATAATAGAATTTATAGAGAATATCTTTAGGCTAACATAATGATTAGTGTAGTCTGAGCATCCCCAGAATAACTGGGTGGGTCAGCAGTAGTTGGTTTTGTACAGTCTAGCTTTTCTTTATTTTGAATTTCTGACTTATTTTTCAGTTCAGCTGTTTGATTTATTCCTAAGTAATAGAATCGTAGAATCATAGAAGGGTAAGGTTAGAAGAGACCTCAAGAATCATCTAGTTCCACCCCCCTGCCATAGGCAGGGACACCTCCCACAAGCACAGGTCACTCAAGACCTCGTCCAACCTGGCCTTGAACACCTCCAGGGAGGGAGCAACCACAACCTCCCTGGGCAACCTGTTACAGTGCCTCACCACTCTCACTGGAAAGAACTTCCTCCTAACATCCAGTTACACATATATATATATTTCAGATATATCAGACAGATATTACTGTAGTTCATATGGTTGGAGTGTTCTCATTTTTATTTGATTTTTTTTTTTCTTTAAAAGGAAATAACTACAATTACAGTTACTATGTCTTAGTTTCATTATATCATTCCTTTTTAGCAGGTCATTTAACGCTGAGGAATAGGGCAGGTTTATAGAATGGGAAATGACCTCCTGTTTCTGTCAATGGGAATTTCACTGTTTACTAGGAAAACTACTAAATTTGCCTCCACAAAATGGGAAAGGATATCTTCCATATACACTACATCTCTGCTATAAGCAACACAAACTTCTGTCTGGGAGGGGTGGTGGTGGGAGTGATGCAGAGGAGAATCTTCTCCGGTTTGAATTCCAGTACTGTCACAGACTGTGACAAACGGCAGCAGCAGTATCTCCAGGGATCCTCCCAGAGGGATGTAATGCAGTACCAGTCCTGCTAACATTCATCATCCATTACCTATGTCTCCTTTGCAACTGGTTTTCTGGAGACTAGAAAAGGTGTGTCTGTGATAATGTTCCTCTTCCCAGCTGCAACTCTTTGTAGTGACTGTATCAGCAAGACCTTGTGTATGGGTCTGCTTTCTCTTGAGAGAGTAAGGATGAAACTGGAAAAGCCTCAGGGCCTGGCTATTTAAACTCATTTATTCAAAATACCAGGTGCCATCCTAAAAAGACAAAAGCTGAACCAGAAATTCCTTGCTCTTCACAATATTTGTTGCAAAGCTAAAATCAGCTGATGAAAGTGAAGGGCACTCTGGTGTTTCATGGAGGATGGTAGGAATGGGAAGTGATCTCTGGAGATCACCTAAATTGCCCCACTTGCCCAAACAGGTTTACCTAGAGTAGGTTTCCCAGGATTGTGTCCATGTGGGCTTGGAATCCACAACCTCTCTGAGCAGTCTGTTCCACTGCTCTGTCACTCTCACGAAAAGAAGTTCTTCATGTTCAGGTGGGACTTCTTATGGTTCACTTTGAATCTGTTGCCCTTTTCCTGTCACTAAGTACCACTGAGAATCATCTGCCCCTATCCTCTTGGCTCTTGCCATTTAGATACTGATAGACATTCATAAGACCACTCTCAGTCTTGTCTTCTTATTAAACAGCCCCAAGGTCTCTCAGCCTCTCCTTGTGAGAGAGAAGCTTCTGTCTTCTCATCATCTTTGTAGCTTCTGCTGGAGTCTGTCTAGTAGTTTTCTATTTCTCTCAAACTGGGGAGACCAGAACTGGACACAATACTCCAGATGTGGCCTCACTGGGATAGAGGGAGAAGAGAACTTCCTTGACCTGCTGGCCATGTTCTTAATGCACCCCAGGATACCATTGTCTTTATTGGCCACAAGGGCACATTGTCACATTGCTGCTTTATGGTAAAGTTTTTTGTCTAACAGCACTTCTAGGTCCTTCCAGAGCTACTTTCCAGCAGGTCAACCCCTCACCTCTATTGGTGCATAAGATTATTCCTCCCCAGGAAGTAGATGGGTAAGACAGATGACAACCATTAGGCAAAATGGTTCTTTTCATAAACAGATGGGTCAGGTAGCCCAACTCCCTGCCACTGTTCATTTTCTAGGTCGGCTGCTTGATTTCATTCCACTGCTCTACCCAGAAATCATTGACCTGAGTTTTCTGTGTCTGTCATGTCACTAACATAATGCATCTTCTTGATAAAAGGTAAACTTCAGTATCTGGAGGGTAAAGGAAATAAAAAAGACTCACAGTCAATATAAATCAAGAGAAAAAGGAGAAAAGGAAGCCACTTAGAAGAGTAGGTGTCATCGATTGACTCTAATTTTAAAGGGCCTTTCTTATGATAGACAAATTCCTGAAGTGTTCATTAACTAATGGAACTATGGTGGCAGACTCATGCTGTCTCCACAGACCATCAGGTTAAAAAGTGCAGAGGAATAATGGGCTTTTCTTTAGCGTGGGTCAGTGTCCTCACTGTCTAGAAGGCACTGGAAAGGATTGTGGGGGGTTCAGTATTGAAATTCATGTTTATATTTTCCTTCTTCTCACTAACAGTGCACACATGTGCTAAGTGACTAGATGGGGGTGGGGGGATAAGAAAGAAAGGCAAAGAGAGAGAAGAGGAGAAAGAGACACAGAAAGAGAAAGGGTTGAAGGGAGAAAGGAAGGAAAGAAGGGAGACAGTAAGACAGAAAAAAAAGGAGGGAGAGAGGGTGGGAGGCTGGTCACTGGCAGCGAAAAAAATACCTCTTCTAAAGTTTTTCATAACAAATCAATTTTGTGCTCAAAGCATCGAATGAGGTTGAACTTAGAGGGTTAAATAATAGAAGAACAGCACCTGGGCTTTAATATATTCAATTACCCAGAAAACAAAATCAATTTTGTTTTTGTTAATAGCACTGAAATATGCATTACACTATTTTAATTAAAGCACTCTATTACGCTTGCCATTCAGCTCATTCCTGCATATTCCCTGAGGGCAGTAGTCATGTACTGTGATAAAATATAATGAAAATAATTTATAAAGGAAACAATACAATAAATCAATCTGATGCCTAATGAACCTAAGTTACAAGAATGGATACAATACTTTTTTTTAGAATATGTAGTGCTTGGTCCTCAAATGACTGGAAGAATGCCCTCCAGCACTTAAATAATATCACCTTGCTCCATCTCAGTGTGCTTTCAAAGCACTGTAACTTACCATTTAAGCACATCTTGGCAAAACAAATAGAAATCTCTTTCATTTACACTGTCTTTCTGGTTTTTCTGTCATCTTCAGTGCGATTCATCTGTCTCATACAGACACCTGTAGAGACCACAGTGATTCAACTCATCTGCATACTTCAGCAGTCAGTTCCTTGTTGTCTGTATTCCAGTAGACTTAAATTTTATAGCTGAGATCAGCACTGCCTAGGGCTGTGAGCTCTTCAGATGCCAAATATAAAACAGACTCTTCCGTGAAGATCTCATAATACCAACAGGCAAAAAGAAAGCTTAAAGGTGAGAGAGTGGGACCATTTACACTGTTATTCCAGTAGTAGGGAGAAGGGATAGCGGTGGGGTATTCTGAAGGATTCACGATCCCATCCCTAAGCAACCACAGATGTACTGGAAGGACCAGAATTTGTCAATGACCATTGCAGAAATTCCATGGTGAATCCAATCCTCCCATCCCATGCATGTTGGTCCTGTCAAGAGCATCTTGCCTGTCAAGAGAATCTTCCGTACGCATTTCTTCAAGGTAAAATTCTACCTTAGTGTTAGTTTCCAGTACAGGAAAGCATTAATTTCTGCAGTTGAAAGCAAAGTTACACAGTGAGAATTCTCAGCTCTCCATCATAAAGATGGAGGTGAGAACCCTTTTCCATCTTCTCCTCCCTTATATTCATTGCTTCTACCATATGACACTTTTTTTTCCTGGATGATTAATTATTTTGCTTGATAGAAATTTTTCTGGAAAAGTGTGTTCATATATGAAAAACTCCATTCATATATAAGAAATTGTCTTCAATGGAAGTAAGTGATTTTGACTCTTGCAATGAACTCTACCCTGCTCCAGTCCAGTTTTCTCTGATTGCTTCCATCTCTTGAACATGGACTTTGCTCCACTTTAGAGGGCACCACAAAAGAAACAAAGGAAAGCCAAACATTCCACCCAGTTTTGAAACTCATTTACCGATAGATCTTATCTTCCTAATTAAACCAAATCAAAGGCATTAGATGCCACTTTTAATGATGAGTATAGTTATTTTAGATAGACTAGAAATGGATAAGAATATAAAACCTGCAGGTTCACAGAGAAGGCAATTCATTGCCTTAAAAATCATACATCCCTAGGAGTCAGATTACACCACAACTATTGCTTGCATGCGTTGCTCACCTTCCTTTCACCTCTCTTGCCATCTCTACTCAAGGGCTCATGGGAACGCTGCATTTGATGGACTATCGATTAAGGCCCAACAATTCTTATCTGTATTATATTCATATGCCTCATGGTATATTAATTGTGTTTAAGAATGTAGACGATTAAAGTCAGATTATTCTTTTTCCCTGAATAAAAGCCACCCTTTCGTTGCAAATATTCCATCTTATTCTGTCGTTGCAAAAACAGGCATTTTCCTCTGTTCAGAGGCCAGAGAAAAACTTCTGGTATAAACTCTAATGTAAATTTCATTTAAAGTTAATTGAAACATAAAGTGATAATATTACAGGATACGTCGACCTCTGTCAAGACTTTATTGGACATGGGTGAACTGAAATCCGTGATGTGGTCGAATTTGGTCTATTTTCAATAAGAAAGAGGAAAGAAGCAGATTTCTGATAAGTACACAACAATCACTTGCAACCTCAATGCTGAAACTCAGAAGCTGAAACTCTACAGATAGTCTTTCCCAAAGTCTTTCCCATTTCACAATAACATTTCTTAGGGGTATTTTTGCACACAAGAAAAATTAAAGTGTGGCAGATATCTTACTAAAAGATTTCATTCTGAGGAGGAAAGCAAATTAGCAAGCAACTGGAAAAATTTTGCCTATTAATGAAAAGTTTAGACAACCTCTAAATGTAGACATCACCATATGTGCATGCCACAGTACAGATACACATGTGCACATTCCTACGTATGTCCAGTTCTGCTCTCTGTTATATATCAAAGACAGTATCTGTCTACAAAATTAAAGTCAGGAGAGATTTTTTGCTCTCTGTCCCTTTGAGGCATCTCCTTCTATTAAATAACCTACTTCTGAGAAACTAAGCTAGACCTTCACTGCTCAGTAACTTATGATTGCCTTTTTAATTAAAAGCTCAAACCTTACTTTATAGTCATTAATCATATTAGATTGGAGTGTTGATATAATGGGCAGAGTTCACCACTAAGACACATTAACATAAGTTCTATTGAAGTGCAAGGTAAGGTGTGTGAGGATCTAAAGATGTTGCTTTTCTCCTAACGTGCTCTACTTCCACATGCCTCACTCGATTTTATACATAGGAGAAGCTCCTTTCCTTAGGATTCTCTTTTGGTTCATGTGATAACAATGCATGGGAGAAGTTTGACTAACAGAAGAAATGCAGCAGGACATGAGTTTCACGTCCATGTGCTGAGACTCTATCAGGTCTGACATCAAGGCATCTGCTTAGCTTGATTAGAGAATGATCAAACTCACTGTCCTGTTTTGAGCTAGAGCAGAACTCATTCTGTTGAGGGATTTGACTTTTCAGCTCAATCTCTTCTCAATGACAGCTCTTTCTGAAGTTACTTCTAGCCAGGATAACACTGATGTTTAGAGTTACTATCAAGGTTTAGGGGGTGCAGAAAGGTTTTTGCTGGTACTTGCTTCTGTGCAGAACAAAATTACTTCTAAATACTGTGCCCTGTCCTGAGGTGCAGTAAGAGGCGGCACCTGCAGAATGGGTGAGCCTAAACTGACCGAGAGATTTCTTTCCATGAATATCATATTCAGTATAAATAACCAGGGCCAAACATCTTCTTCAATGGCCAGTATCCAAGGAGACCTTGTCTGTTCTGCCTTTGATCCTGCTCCACGTGTTCCTGAATCCATTTCCAGAATCCAGCTCTTCCTGTCTGCCACTGAATCCAGTCTCCTCACAGCATCAGTGGTGAGAGTGACAGAATTACCATGAGGAAGATGAGTTCAGTATTGATTTGTATCTATTTGTATCTATTTTTTAAATTATTATTTCCATTGAAGCTGGTTTACTTTCTCTCCCAACACACCAGTCTCTCTCCCTTATTGCCTCTCCCTTCCTTTTGAGAAGGCAGAGTGGTCCACAGCAGCATCTGCCACTTGTATAGCGGCCAGCCCAGCCCTAAACCTTGACAGTCACCCTGCTACACAAGTGGCACAAAGTCAGGTTACAACTGAAGTCATACTCATGCCTGCAGATCCACAAATCTCAGTTATTTATGCTGCAGCCTTCCACTTCAGTTTGCCAAATAACACATGCTGCATGGATGGATGTGTTCTGCCTACCTATGGCAAATGTGTCTCCTTGAGTGTCCTTTCTCCTCAAAAACCACTAGCAAAATTTCAGTGGTAGCAGGACTGGGTCTAACAAGTCTGGCTTTTATAAGGAATACAAGCCTCAGCCTCTGCCTGTATAAATCAACAGAAGCCCCCACTGGAGCTGGGCTAATTTACACCAGAGCAAGATTGAACTTTACATATTCTTTTCTTTTTTCGCTCTGTCTTCCTGGCAAGAGGCCAACAGCAAAAGCTTTTTGTGCGTTTGTTTCACTTCATGTAAGGTCAGCTAAGGTTTTATGTAAAACAGATGGGCAAACTTAAAAATGATTTTTCACATTGCATTGGAAAATAGTAAAAAAGCAAAAGAGGGAAAAATTGCTCTTTCTTTTCTTTCAAAGGTTGTTGCACTGACCTTTATTTTACCCAACGCCTCAATTTTATAAAAGGAAAACAAACCCCTGTTTTTATTGCAGCGGAGTTGTTTTCTCTGCTATTCATAGAGGGCTTAAAGAGGATCAGCAAGAAAAAGAAAATTCCCAATGGTGTATCAGCAGGTTTAAAATGGGAATATAGTGCCCAAGTTTATAGTGCATCCTTTAACTTATTCTGATGCATTTTTCTTCTTTCAAATCTGCAATTTCTTTGTAAATGAGGTTGTGGGGTTGACGCAGTTAGCAAACATACAGGTTACCAGCCTGGAAGGGGGTATGGTACAACAATTTGCATGGCCTATCCTTTTCTCCTATAAAAACAATAAAATTACACAAATGGGATTTGATGTTTATAGAACATTTCATTCTGAAGCACACAAAGCAAAGGTTTGCAAGGTGTCTGTGGCTTTTCTGCTTGCTAAAACAGGGTGGATTTTCTAGCGAATCAGGATCTTTGTCTCTAATTAGAACTGAAATATTTAGATATTTCATATCCTCAAATGACTGTAGGCTGCCTTATATTATTCATGCTGCTCAGGTATCCCTTATAAGCCAAAGAGAAGATCCAAGGAGAAGTCAGTTTAAGCATTCTTCGGATATATGATGATTTCAAACTGGAAGAAGCTAGATTTAGGTTAAACATCAGGACGAAATTCTTCCCCATGAGAGTGGTGAGGCACTGGAATAGGTTGCTGGGAGAAGTTGGGGAGATTCCAACCCTGCAAGTGTTCAAAGTCAAGTTGAATGAAGTCTTGAGCAAGCTGATTTAATAGGAGATGAACCTGCCCATGGTAAGAGTTTGGAACTAGACAATCTTTAAGATACCTTCCAGTCTAAGATGTTCTCTGACTCTATGATATTCTTGTGGCCTTCACTTCAGCCTTGGGTTCTGGGTGCTGCAGAGTGGATGGAGAGAGTCTGAGGAGAGGTCCAGAGGAGAACATGATTTTGTACAAAGCCCTGGAACACATGAATGGCAAATATCAACAGGAGAAGTGGGGAACAGGCAAAACAGAAGAGTGGTGACAGGAAATGTAGGAATGCTCTTGAAGCAGACAGAAAGATACTGAGTATGAAGTTTATAACCTGGTTTGTATGTTGTCAATGAATAGAACTAAAAACAACAGATTGTAGATTTTAGGAGAATTCATGTTAGGAGAAATTTGCAAATGTTCAATTATCAATGTGTCTTTGATAAACATCTGGTAAGAGTGACATGAGCACAGCTGATTCTATCCTGGGCATAGGGAATGGACTAAGCTCAGCCTTTCCAACTTATGAAGTAAGGTTGAATGCATACACATTTATAATATCCAGATCATGAACCTGGTTGCAAAAATATGTGTCTGTGTTACAAAACTTCAGAGCTTTGAATGGACTAAGGTGCTACCAGGAAGCCTGTCCAGACATTGACTTAATACTATTTATAATTACCAAACTAAAGATTTGGTTCTATTTTCATATATTTCATGAGTTTTGAAGATTAAAGAACAACTAAAAGTGTTAGTGAATTAATGCCATATAATCAAATATTTAGTTGCACTTTTTTTTTCCAAGTATTTCTTCTTCAGTATCTTCATCATGGTGGGGCTTGTGGAAAGGGCTTTAAACTAGGCTGAAAGAGGGAGGGGGTTTAAACACAGCAGTATAGTCCCCCTATAATACAGGACAAAGAAGTAAGGGACCTGCTGAGCCAATTGGATCCTCACAAGTCCAGATGGGATCCATCCTAGGGTGCTGAGAGAGCTGTCAGATGAACTGGCCAAGCTGCTCTCCATCATTTATCAACAGTACTGGTTCAACAGAGAGGTCCCTGAAGACTGGAAGCTGCCAATGTGATGCCCATCCACAAGAAGGGTGGGAAGGAGGAACCAGGAAATTACAGACCTGTCAGCCTGACCTCAGTGCCAGGCAAGGTTATGGAACAGGTCATCTTGAGTGCAACCACACAGTACCCACAGGATGGCCAAGGGATTAGGCCCAGCCAACATGGGTTTAGGAAGGGCAGGTCCTGCCTGACCAACCTGATCTCCTTTTATGATCAGGTTACCTGCCTGGTGAATGCAGGAAGGCTGTGGATGTAGTCTGCCTGGACTTCAGCAAAGCCTTTGACACTGCCACAACAAGCTCCTGGCAAAGCTGACAGCTCGTGG
>VWYK01097671.1:5337-23846 GCA_013399775.1 Semnornis frantzii
TTTTTTTTTAAATTCTGGACAAACCTCTGGGTGACAGAAGACTAATGCATATGCAGAGATCAGACCTAAGCATTGAAATTAAACTTTGGACCACTTTGCATACCCGTTTCTCACTTGACATTTTAGCTGCATAACAATGTGCTTTGAGTATAACATCAAGCTTTAACCAATATTTAAGGACGGAACATACATCAGTAAAATAATAAAAGGCTCATTTTTATATTTGTTTTAGATGTTTTAACTAGATAAAATGGCTTAAGATGACAAATAAAAATGTTGCTTGTAATACAGTTTTGCCTGCTAAATTCTCCACATTTTGTAACCTGTTTATTCCTTTGGATGTAAAGCGTTTTTGCTTAGTATTGTGATATTGTATATGTTTTGTCCCAGTTGTATAGTAATGTTTCAGTCCATCAACCAGCTTTGGCTGCTGAAATCATACAGCTGTGAAGACTTGCCTTTGTTTCTATTAGATGGCTTTTCAGTTCTGTATTAAATATCCTAAGTACTATAGAAAAGGTGTCCCCTCTTCCTATAAGGCTGTTTTTGTAATATATATAAGGACTGGAAATGTGTTTTTAAAGAGAAGAAGCATTCAAGTATGACAATATACTATCTGTGTTTTCACCATTCAAAGTGCTGTTTAGTAGTTGAAACTTAAACTATTTAATATCTCATTTAATAAAGTGACCAAAATACATCAATGTGCCTTGTGCTGCATTCACCATACAGTGTTAACTCCACAGGTGTGTGGGCTGAGAACCCATCACTGGAGAACTGGGAGTTCAAGCTCCTCCCCTCTTTTCCCTGCAATGTGGTGCCCAGTACTAGATGTAGCTTTTAATTTCATTCAGAGAAAGTTCCTGTGGTCTAGGTTTTCCAACTATATCAACAACAGCAGCTTCTACAGCCCATCTGTCTGTTAAGAATGAGTTCTCACTCAGTGACGATAAATGAAGAGCGAGGTGAAGTTCTGCTTGGTCAAATTAGAATAACCTGCTTGGCTGTTTTAACCTCAGCATTGTACTGCTCCCTTTCTTAGCTGTTAAATCCCACTTGTTGGGGAAAAAAACCTTCTCCTAACCGAAAAAATGGCATGACTGTGTTTTAAACCTACCCTCATGTTCATTTCCTCCACTTAAAGCTATGACTCCAGTCCTGTGTTCCAGCCACGTTACAGGCCTGGGTCTGCTTGAGGAGGTGCTGCTAGTCTTGCTGTTAGCTGAGACAGGGCAGATGCCATGGAAATTGTGACTGGTGTGGAAATCATCAGTGTGCTACAAATGTGGGCAACGTGGGTTTAAATACCTCAGTAATTTGATTAAAACTGATAGAGGGCGCTGAGAGGCTCTGGCACATGGTAGAAACTGGACATTGGCTGTTGGTGTTTGCCTGGGGAGTGTCCTGGGATGAGACGCTCCCCCCCTACAGAACAGGCCTGCAAGGTGCTCCAACACTGAATGCTGATGTTTTGAGGTGTCATGTGCTAAATGCTAGACTTGTGGGTTGTTTTGTCCTGACCTTATTTACCCTCTGAGCAGGGTAAATAAAGTTAATCAGTTCAAGCAAAAATAGGTTTTGGTAAATCTTCATTTATGGAAAGACAAATGTCCTAAATGTTCTCAGCTGGAGATGTTTGGAAAAATGTTGGTGTTGCAGCATAGAATGGTTTGGGTTGGAAGAAACCTTTAAAGGTCATCTAGTTCAAGCATCAGCCACGTAAGCATGCAGCATCTGAATTTCCTTTCTCAGACTCACTCAGATGTTGAAATAACTTCGTGTACATCCTCTCTGCTGTAGAATATACCTTGGAGATGCATCCCAGAGCACTAGCATGTGTTTGGGATAGCTGTGCTGCTGTGAAAGGTTGAGAGCAAGATCTGACTTCAGGTTTGGGTCTCAGGGGTGTGCTCCAACCTTCCTTTGGTGATCACAGGCTGGGTGCATTGTAGTGAAGGGCCTGGAGAAGCTCCAGGTCTGCTGTGGATATGTGGATTGAGTATTTCATCCCCCTTTGCATTGCTCCGGGTGACCTCCATGCAGACAGCTACCACAGTGCAGGCACATGGAAGCCATTTTTCATCTAGTGGCAGCTCCTGTGTCTTCTGTGCCTGGTGATGAGGTGGTGACTGAAGGAATGTGTTGGAAAAGGGCTGAGGCCTGTCATGGGGAGATGGGCGAGGGGCTCTGTGGGGAAGGTGAGTACAGAGGGATGTGGGATAACTCCTTGAGTCTGTGCTCAGCCTCTTTTGAGGTCTGTCTCAAACACCACCTTGACTTTGTGTTTCATGTCTGGTGTGCACAGAAGCTGTTTGAGACACTGGCTGTGGAACAGCACCGATAGCTGGGGTGTTAATCAGAACTGACCCAGGGATAGCAGCTCTTGGAGAACTCAGCTGCACAAAGCATGGTTTTCCTTTCCATAGGTTCTTGCCAATGCTCATTGGTGCACGTGAGCTTGCCAGGTCTCATGTGGTGATCTGCCACACTTGGTCATGGGCATCTTGGTGCTAAATGCTTTTTGGCATGGTGAGGGAGGAGCCTGAGACCCTTCAGTTAAGTTGGCTTCACAGGTCTTTCTCAAACTCAGCCAGCAGCAGGCACAAGACTCCATCCTTGCTATTTTCCACTAACTTTCAAGCACTTACTCGCTTTGGAAAAAAAACCAAACCAGATTTTGTAGTTCATGTGCATGACTTTGTGCTGTGCAGGTAAGTTCCTCCCTACAATTCCGCAATCCCCCTGATTGCAGGTTTCGTTCTGTCCGTACTTCAAAAAGCAGGATCACCAGGAAGTGCGTTTGGCAGCTTCAGCAACAGAAAGTGCTTTTCCCATGGTGCTGTGTCCCTCCTCCCTCCTGAGCATAGCACTGCTCCTGCCTTTCTGTCCATGTCTCCACCTTTGATGGCTGTCCCAGGTGCCTGGAGAGCCTGGAGAAGCAGCAGCATATGGCACCCATATTTGATATTTGCCCATTAATTACTTCCAGCACAGGTTATTGACTGGTTTTACAATGAGGCCTTGGTGTTGCTCTCCAAGGGAGAGATGATTCAGCCACACGTGTTAAATAAATGATACTGAGATATCACGTAAGCCAGATGGTATCCTCAGTGTACTCCATGTCTTCTGGCTTAGGGAGAGCACTCGGTAACCTCCCTTTATTTCCTTGCAGTGCCCTTGTGATTTTAAAGCTTTCTGGATGGAGCTGAAGCTAGACTTGGCCCTGCAGAGAGCTCCCCTGCCTGGAGAGTTTCAACCAAACCCTCAACTACAGGCTGAATCTTGACTGTTGGGTTGTAGGAGAGGACATTGCCCTTTGGATGAGGTACCCAGGATCATCTTCTACTGTGATGCT
Source organism: Semnornis frantzii (assembly GCA_013399775.1). Classification (NCBI taxonomy): domain Eukaryota; kingdom Metazoa; phylum Chordata; class Aves; order Piciformes; family Ramphastidae; genus Semnornis; species Semnornis frantzii. The sequence continues at coordinate 8,693 of VWYK01097671.1, forward strand.
TTTAGACCTGTGGCTTTTTGTGTGCAAAGCAGCACTGGAGGGTGAAGGGCTCAGCAGGGTGTCCTGCAGATCACAGCCATCTTGTGCACCAGCCAACTGCTCCCTTTGGGGGCAGTTTTTCATCTGGCTGCTGTAACATGGAAGCACAGGGAAGCTACGCAAGCTGAGGTCCCAGACATACAAAATCACAGAATGGTTTGTCTTTTCCTTTTGTTAACTTAGGAGAAAATTTCTTAGGTTGAAGCATTGCAAATGTATTTTCCTCTAAAACTCCTAGCAGGAAGAAGGCAGACTCTGGGCCTGGTCCACCACCACTAGAGCAGATGCACCTCAGTAAAGGCTGTAGAGTCTATCTTCCCAGCCCTATAAAAGCCTCCAAGCAGTTGGTGTCTCCAGCTGGCTTTTGCTGTGCAGAGCAGCAGATGGTGGGTAACAGCTGGATAAAGAGTCAGTCTGTTATTGTCACAGACACGTGTGTCCACATGAGAACACCAGTGAACACTGATGCCTGCTCCCTGTGCCACCCAAAATACAGTCCAAGTTGTTAATTCTGGTGCTCTTAAGCTCCCAGGTCAGTCAGGTTGCGCCCTATATCTGTTGAAGCAGAACCAAACCCAGCAAATTCCTGCTGAAAACAACTACTTGGGTGGGATTCAGCAACACTAAATTCCTCCTTTACAGTGTCCCACACAGGAGATGACACCAACCTTTTACTAACAGGTTCACAGTAAATTTTTTGTGGTTTTGTTGTTGACAAGTATTTAGGATTTTGTTCTCAGATCCTGCAGAAGAGCTTTACACCATCCCTTGGACCTGCAGGTCCCTTAACAGCAGGAGGACTTTCTGATGCAACTCTTCCATTCAGGTATTGGATGAACGAGTCCATCAGGTGCCCCCATCAGCCAAAATGGGTCAAAATTTTCTTGACATTGCTGAGATGTTTGACCTTTGTTTTGAAGAAGAGGAGCAGGCTCTAAACCACCAGATGTATCTTCAAGTGCACCGGAAAGCCCTGGCTGGAGGGAGGCAGGATCGTCCTGGAGGCAGAGTGAAGCTCAAGGTCTTCTGAGGGATTTCCCTTTGTGCGGAGGAAGGTCAAAAGTACACATCAGGACATTTGGTGACCAATCATGCTCCTGCCATGGCAGCTGAGGATGAGATGTTTCAGCAGTGACTCAGAGGAAGAAGGTAAATAAATACTTTATTTCAAACCCAGGATTAAATTCCTTCATGTCTGGATCATTCAAGGTAAAGCTCCTGTAATCTCCTCATTGTGATCCACAGCTTGGTTGTCTATGGCTGCTGGACCTGCTGTGCCTGGCGTGGGAGCACTTGTGGCAGCGAAAGCGATGTGATAGGGACACAGGAAGTAGCAGAGAGGACAAGAAATGGCCAGGAGTAGAGCTGGGCACCAGTGCTACAGCTGCATTAGTAGCAGAGCTTGTGAAGAACCTGGTGTGGACCATCACTAGGTGAGTGAAATCATCCTGGGAATTCAGAAACTGAAGCTGGAGGAGCTGAGATTTTACTTTGTGAGAAAGCTGAGAAACAACTCTGAAAAATGCAGCTGTGATAAGAAGAACCTCAACCCAAGGCCACTACACTTGTACGTATTTTTTGATGCTCTAGGGAACCTCATTTCACATCAACCTCCCCTCTCTGCCACAACTACAAGCTCCTGCTTCCTGCTATGTGCTAAACCCCCTCTTTGCTTATCACAGGGCACAAAACCCAAACTGGGATCATTCTAGAAGCTTCTTCTGTAGTTCCTGCAACATCCTAAGTGGGCACTGAGGGCCTGTGCTGACGGTTCGGCTAAACTGCAGAGCAAAGCTTCCCTCATGAGTGTCCCCAGCTTGGCCAGCCTGACCTGAGAAGGCCACAGGAATCCAGCAGAATGCTGGCAGCCTGTGGAAACATGGTGCTGGCTCAGACTGCTAAAGCCCTGGTAGGTTTGCCTGAGCCCACTGGGAGGAAAGGTGGTGAGACTGTGTGACCAGGAAGCTTCTACAGAGGACAATGCTGTGCAGCTGTGGATGTCCAAGCACTGCCTGCAGGGGCGATCTTCATCCAGGGTAACTGCTTAAAAATGAAGATTTTTTTCAGTTGCTTTTGTTGCTTTTTACATTTTCTTCATTGATTTTGCTGTGATGCTTCAGGTGAGTCTTACATGAGATGTAGTGAGTTTATTGCAGGAAGGAGGAGTCCATCCAACAACTTGTCAGATGCTACAAATGTTTCTTCACTTGATTTTTTGCAGGACACTTAATCCACAGCAGCTGCTGCTGGCAACTCACACTGGGAACTTACCCAGTGTTTCCCAGGCTTGTGGGGCTGTAGAGGTTAGAGAGAGCAGAGGACACTGACTGTGCCTGTGAAGTTCCTGCATTTGTAGTGATGGTGGTGCTGAATCTGGGCCTATCCCACCTGATGGCAAAAAAATCTGAGGTGTGCCCAGTCCTTGACATGGCCCAAGCACCTTTTTTGCCTGTCTCAGAGTAAAGGAGAGGGTTGGATTTGCAACGCATGGAAATTCCAGTTCAGCAGACACCCAGCTGGGCATTCTGGTGGGATTGTGCTTCTGAGGTCCACTCCAGGTATAATTTCGTGTCACCCATGTACAAAAGTTTGGGGTTCAGGTAATTTACCATACAAAGCCTTTTTAGGGGTGAATATATCCATAGTGATGAGGTAATGCTGGGTTAATGGTTAAAGAGTGCCAAAAAAAAAGGGGCTAGCAAGAAATCTACAATATAAAGACAATTTTATTGCCAATAAGCTCTTAAAACTCACTTTTTTCCTGTTTCAGTAGGACCTTACTCTTCCTGATGAAAATCCGGTCATAGCATCTCTCATTAAAAATAAAATTATTTTGAAATAAATAAATATATAAAATAAATATCATATACATTTTATAAATAGTTTTGTCCTTATGCACAGTATCCATGCTTACAGCTGAATAATGTTCCTCACCCCATTCCCACCCCAGCAGCAGGAAAAAAACCCACACATCAGGACCAGTCCATGTGGCATCATCAATGTAGCAAACTCCTGGGCTGCTCAAGCAGGGAACCACTCCAAAGGCTTTTTCCTTGCAGGTGACCATCCCGAGCTCAGCAGCAGCTCCTGCAGCACTTCTCTGGGCTTTTCTTTTCTTTCTTTCTTTTCATTTTTAGGTTGTTGTGCGGTTTTTCCCCTCCTCTCCTTGGTAATGAGGTTCGTTCACCTGCTTGTTCTTTTAGAATCATAGAGTGGTAGGGGCTGGAAAGGACCTCTGAAGATAATCAAGTCCAACCCCCTTGTCAAAGCAGGATCACCTAGGGCAGGTCACACAAGAACACATCCAGACTGGTCTCAAAAGCCTCCAGAGGAAGGACTCCACAACCTCTCTGGGCAGCGTGTTCTAGGGCTCCATCACCCTCACAGTAAAGTATCTTTTCCTCATGTTGAGGTGGAACTTTTCCTATGTTCCAGTTTGTATCCATTGCCCCTTGTCCTGTCTCAGGACAGCACTGAAAAGAGACTAACAACCCTAATGTTGACTATTCTGCCTCAGGTAAAGAAAGTGAGTGAAAATGAAAGATTATATGGTGGGTTCCCTCCCTTCCCCAGCCCCAGCAATAACCTAGGGTTGATATACACTTGAAACAAGGAGGACCGGCGGTGTCTGCACTCTGTGCAAGTGCTTTCCTACGTCAGCTATGCTTACAGGAACGACGGAATGACTATGGAGACAGTGCTGTGGGGAAAAGCTTGGGAGCCCAAGTATGTACACCACTGGGGCAGCTGCAGGAAACATCACCTGTAGTGGAAGAGGTCTCTGTACATCGCTGGTATTTTGGCAGGGTCCACAGGCCGGGGTAAAAAATGAGTGAATTTCTGGTGTCTTTTAGTCCTGTACCCTTCGCGGGGGGAGCCGTCCTTGTTCAGAGCCACGTAGTAGTGGCGCTCAGAGTCGGGGTGCTTGTAGAGGGTCGAGGCGTAGGTGTTGTACCAGTTCTCTTCAAACTGCTCGCGGAAAACGCACTCCCGGGTCAGCTTCTTCTGCGTTGGGGCAGCGGCGGCAGGGGAAGAAAAAGACATTTGTGTCAAAAGGTATTAAAACATTACATCTTTTCCTCCATAGATTCATAGAATGGTTTGGGTTAGAAGGAACCTTGAAGATCATCTACTTCCAACCCACCCTGGCATTGATAGAGACACCCTCCACTAGACCAGGTTGCTCAAGGCCTTGTCCAACCTAGCCTCGAACACCTCTAGGAGGGGGTCATCCACAACCTCCCTGTTTCAGTGTCTCACCACCCTCACTGTAATTTACCCTTACTTTTCTTTTCCTCTAATTTTCCCAGCTACTTTCTCCCCTGTGGATGGAGACTAGATGCTGGTGGGTGAGAGCTGGAAACAGGCACAAGCCCTACAAGCCACGACTCAAAGACTTCTGGAGGGGGAGACAAAAGGAGGAGGTGAGTGTGCATTTTGTAAAGGTGCCCCATAAGAAAAAAAAAAAAATGGCCATAACAGAACTTTAAAGCTGGTAGCCAAGTCTCTGAGATTAGGGTGTGAGTTCAGAGCTTGGTGCCCACCTGCAGCCATGTCCTACCATAGCAGCCCCATCCATAGGCACTACAGTCTCCCCAGAATTGTTCTTGTAGGTGAGAGGCAACCCCTGGAGAAGCAGTGGACAGTAGATCTGAAGGGTTTAAACAGGAGCAAGCACCACTTTGGAAGTTCACGGTGCAGAGCAGCTGACACTGTGCTGGGAATGAAAGCATTCCTCAGATGAAAGCATCTTCTGATTTGCCAGGGAGCTGTGATGTGAGGCCATACCAAGACCCTGGAGATCTGGATGGGAAACAGCTTTCTCAGGATATCTAACTTCAGAGAGGATTTACAGTGATGGTAGGTTATGTGATGAGCATGTGCCAGCCAGCAGCCAGTCCACCCCAGACTGGAGTCACCACACCACAGTCAGCCTTTCCCTTCACCTCTCACAGCTAAGACTTGTTGGCTTCATGTCCCATGATGGCTTTTCAGCTTGTGCCCATAGCTCCTTCCCTCTCCCTCCCATTTTGCCAGTGTCAGCTACAACAAGTACTGGGGCTGTCCCTTCTACTCCAGGAGGACATGTGTGGGTGGCATTGCCACTGCTGTGTCACAGAGGGACCTGCCATCTCACCTCACCCCAGGCGGGACTGCCAGGGGATGTGCAGACCTAGGATGCTGCAGTATTGCAAACACTGACCCTGCCCTGCAAACAGTTTGGGTAAGGAAAGAGCCTCAGCCAGGGCACGAGGAGCACAGGGCAAATGTTCTTGCCTGCAGACCATGTTTTGTAACACAATCCAGGAGCTCACCTGTGCTCAGAACCTGTTTTGAGTGTTTTGCTGCTAATTAAATAAACCCTGAGGTGAGTTGTGTGCCTTTCAAAACCCTGCACCACAGCTTCTGCCATCTGAGTCCCGGGGAATGGGGAACAGGAGGTTTCCTTTCCCAGATCCATTTATAAATACAGAGCATTCTTTCCTTCCCCTAGGGCAACATCTACTTGGAGTGTGTTAGAAAATGCTGACCAGCTGAACTCTGCTGCTGCTTTGCTTCAGCTTACCTGCTCTTCATTGGGCTGTTCAGAGGTACAGTGTTTGTATAAAATGAAACAGCTCTGTGCAGAAGGACCTTTGGGTCCCGGCGGACAACAAACTCACCATGAGCCAGCAATATGCTCATGTGGCCAAGAAGGCCAGTGGTCTCCTGGGCTGCATTCAGAAGAGTGGGACTAGTACACTCAAGGGAGGTTCTCCTCCCACTCTGCTCTGCCTTAGTCAGGCCACACCTGGAGTGCTGGGTTCAGTTTTGGGTTCTCCAGTTCTAGAGAGACAGAACTCCTGGAAACAGTCCAGGAAGAGGCTACAAAAATGCTGAGGGGACTCAAGCATGTCTGTGAAAAGAAGCTTGAGAGACCTGGGCTGTTTAGCCAGAAGAGCAGGCAGCCTGAAAGGGGGTCTTCTCAATGCTTGGCAAAAATTAAAAGGCAAGGGGCAAGAGGATGGGGCCAGACTCTCCTCAGTGGTGCCCAGTGACAGGACAGGCACAAACTGGAACCCAGGAGCTTCCATCTGAAGATGAGGAGAAACTTCTTTTCTGTGAGGGAGCCCTGTGCACGTTGCCCAGAAAGGCTGCGGAGTCTCTTCCTCTGGAGAGATTCCAAACCAACCTGGACATTGTGATCTTGGGCTGTAGGTAACCCTGCTATAGCAGGGGGGTTGGACTAGATGATCTCCAGAGGTCCCTTCCAACCCTCACCATACTGGGGTACTGTATGATTCTGTGTTGGGAGAATCTGGGGTGATTCTGCAAGGTGTGACTTATTCAGTGGGATGTCCCCACTGAGCCTGCAAGGTGCTGCCTGCCACTTTTGCTGCTCTCCATATTAGCCATGTGTCTGCTATCAATGGCAAGCTTAACAGAAACATTGGCACAAGGTTAGCAGGGCCTGGCAGAGAAGCTCTGTCCCCTAGGGGACTCCACGTGTCGCTGTGGGGACAGGCAGCTCTGGTTGTATCAACACAGATCGGGCAAAACCGTCAGCGAGGGAAATAATAAACTTGCTGAAACTTTAAAAACACCGCTGTGCTGTCATCTCCTAAAATACCCGTGTAATGCTAATGCTGTCCTTGGGAGCTCTGCTATGGACCTTTAATTAAGAATTCTGTAGTGGCTTTCGATTTCGAAAAGCCATCATTGCACAACCCACGTATCCCAGATTTTAAAACTCCAGGGTTATTTGGGGACCTGGCTCGTGACTTGTGCACAGCCCGGATCGGTGGTTTGCGTCCCTGCAGCCTCCAGCCAGTGCCTTGTCTGCTGTAGGGCACCAACGACAGAAAACTCCCATGATTGTGTCTTCAGGTCAATTCTGTTTCCAGATGAAGTGTTGTAAAATGTTAATTTTTTTCTGTGTCGTAACAGGTCACAGAAACATGTTTCTTGTGGGGCTGTTTAGCCTGCAGAAGAGAAGGCTGAGGGAGGAATGTATTAATGTTTATAAATATCTGAAGGCTAGGTGTCAAGAAGGGGCAAGGCTCTTTTCAGTGGTATCCTGTGATAGTATAAAGGCCAACAGGCACAAACTTGAACCGAGGAGGTTTCCCTGGAACATGGGGAGAAACTTCTTTGCTGTGAAGGTGCCAGAGCCCTGCAGCAGGCTGCCCAGAAAGGCTGTGGAATTTCCTCTGAAGAGATTTCAAACTCATATGGACATTGTGAACCTGGGCAACCTGCTGAGGGTCTAGATGATCTCCAGAGGTCCTTTCCAGCCCCTACCATTCTATCATTCTCTGAACACAGGCCCCATAATTTAATTAACCCATCATGAAACAGTTGATTCATAGTCAGAGCTGTGGGGTTTGAAGGCAGAGAAAGGCACAGTCAGGCTATGTCAGTTTCAGCAAGCACAGTGAACACAGAGAGGCTTCTTGATACAGTTCAAATTTCTGCACTGTGAGATGGATCTGAGTTGGTGAGAGGAAGATTATGCCTTCCCCTTGGGTTCAGAATTGGTTTATTTTATTTTGTTTGAATTTTCTTTCTCAAAAGGGTTGTCAAACTCTTGAAAAGGGCTGTCCAGGGCAGTGGTGGAGTCCCCATTCCTGGAAGAATTTCAAAGATGCAGTGCTGAGGGACATAGTTTACTGTTGACCTAGCAGTGCTGGGTTAATGGTCGGATCTGATGATCATTCTGTAATTCTGTGACTAGGAAGGGTTTATAGGTGTTCAGGAGTTTGTATGGAGTGAAAAACTAACAAGGAGTTTACACTTGGGTTCTGGCAAAACACCGGAAATTTTAGTCTGAAAACGGCAATTCTAGAAAATTATGAGCAACCTCCTTGATCTCCTTTGAGGAGTTATAGAGGATGTTATGAAAAAATAACACTCAGACCACAACTTCAGCTTCTGTTAGTGAAGTATCTGTACCATACATGTACAATCTGCAGACAGGTGCAGATCCTGGCCACATGGAAAATAAAACTGATGTGTTAGGCAATGAAAACACAGAAGCAGTCCCTCATTTCATGCTAAATTTCCCCCTTGCCTTTAGTTGACCCTTGCCACTCTGCTTCTGAAAGGCAAATGCTTGGTAACCCCTGCTCCAGGTCCTCCAGACACTGCCTGAGGGCTGGACATCACCATGGGCTGTCACCATTTGAAAGTATGCTCCCTATTTCACAGATATCATTTATGGTATAACAACAGTGACATCATGGGTAGGATGAAGGCATGTGGCAGCTCAGGGACTTTGGAGGCCTGTGACAGACACAGCTCATGACACCAATGAGACCCCTGTGTAGCAGTGTATGTTACATAGTGGTGTAAATAGCACAAGACCTTAAACTTACCGACCCATACAGCTCGCCTCTCTCATTCATGCCGAGGTAGAGTCCTGAGTCCACCCCACGGATGCTCACCAGCCCAACTGCCAGGCTAATAAACTCCAAAATCCCTGAAACAGAAAGAAGTCCAAATCGTAGAATTGTTTTGGTTGGAAAAGACTTCTAAGATCATTGAGTCGAATCATCAACCTAAGACCACTATGGCTGTTAAACATGTCCCAAAGTGCCATGTCCACACACTTCTTGAACAGTGTCTCCACCACCTTCCTGGACAACCTATTCTAATGTCTGAGAATCATACAGAGCTTCCTGCAGGCACCATTTTCCTTATTTCTAATGAGTTCTTAAATCTATAGTCCTATTGCATACAATCTTCCATTTCCACTCTAGGCTTCTCCCCAGCATTGGAAGTTTGACCTGCCCAAGAGGAATTAACTTTGCTAATGAGAAGAGGTCTGCTAGGTTTCAGTGGTTTGGGTTTTGGTGGTTATTTTTTTTCCTAATTATCACTAAGACAGCAGGTGAAGAAACGCGTTCCTGGCCCCACGAGAATGTCAGAAGGCTGCTAGCACACTGGGTTTTGTTCTTCACCAAAAGCAGTGATTTTTGTCACCACAGTTTCTGGCTTGAGATAACAGTCCCATGTGTTTTGAAGTCAGGAGTTCAAGAAAAATAAGAAGTACAAGTACCAGAAGGTACAAGGTGTCTGTGAGGGTTGTCTTCATCCTGGCACTCCACTGGGGTACTTGCTGCCCCCAAATGTATATACAAGCCACAAGGATAAAATCACTTCAAAAGCACACAGGTAGAAATGCATCTTCCTCTACAGCCTTTGGAGCTGTTGGTCCTTCTGTCACCCCCTGCCATCATTACTGCCAGCAACTCCCTCCTGCCCCATATGTTCTGCTGCCTGCCCCACCCTCAAGCCTTTTCCTGGTCCTAGCCATCCCCATTCCTGCAAGAGCAGCCTACGTGGGCTTCAGCCTACAACCATGGAGTAAGATACCTTAAATAACAAGAGGCAGCCTCATTTTTGTGAAATCACAAATTGGTTTGAGTTGGAAGGGATCTTTACAAGTCATCTGGTCCAATCTTCCTGCAGTCAGCAGAGATATCCGCAACTAGAGCAGGTTACTCAGATCCCCAGTGACCTGATCTGGAATGGTTCCAGGGATGGGATGTCTACTACCTCCATAGGCAGCCTGGGCCAATATAAACAAGTTTTTCTCTGGCAAAGGTATTAGCAGGGTCTGCTGCTGCCTGCTGCAGCAAGGGGAATGGCACCAGTTTAGATGGGGGAAAGATTTGTAATGGGGGAACTCTGAGTGAAGCATGTGAAAATAAACAGCCCCCAAGCAGCCCAGAGGGATGGTGAGTGCTCCATCCCTGGAGACATTCAAGGTCAGGCTGGACAGAACTCTGGGCATGTCTGAGCTTAGTGTAGGGTGGTTGAATTTTGTGACCTTTAAAGGTCCCTTCTAACCCAAAAGGTTCGGTGACTTTAGTATCACATCAGACCTCACAGGAAGTCCTCTTGAAGGCACTATTGGGAGTGGGTTAGACTCTGGCTGTCATACACTCCCTAGCTAGAGGTCATGGGCACAGGTCGCTGGCCTGTGTCCAGTACTGAATTAGCTGGGAGGCAGCAGCGGAGAAAGGAAGAGGGTTTTCCCCATCCTGTCTGATGACTGGACTAGATGTCTCCATTGACAGGAAGACATAGTTGCTCTAACCTTTAGTATGGTTCTGAGTCTCTTAATATAGCTCCCAAAATGTCCAGTCCTGAGTGATTTCTACTCTGATCAGGTTACCTCCCAAAGCTCCTCTTCAAAGTGTGCCCTAAGTCTGAAATCACCACATGACAAGCAGCCACCTGAGCCAGCTGACTTCACTGGCAGTCAAAGCTCCCAGTTAGCCCTCAGCTTGGGGCATGTCTCTTCTGCTCAGCCAGGCCTGGCTGTGGTAGCTCTCAAATAACTGTATCACCACCTAAATATAGGACAGATCAGAATGGACACCTCTGTTCTGTTCCCCCTTGGCTCAATGCAGACTCATGTCAGATGCTGGCAGCTAAGGTGGGTGCAAGAATTCATCTTCCTACCTTGTATTGAACTTCTTGTCCTCATTTTGCCCTGCCTGCTCTGGTGCTTGTGCATCAAATCCAGCCCTCCCTGCAGTCAGCAGGTGCTTTGGAGAAGAAATGAAATAGGAACTTGGGAGCTGCAGCATCTCAAGACAGGAAAGCAAACAACAGAAAACATGGTTCATGGTCCAGTGCAAATGTTTTCCAGGCTGAAATATGCCCAGTTATAATGCTCTGGCCTAGATGCACACATAAGCTGCAGGAAGGTTGGATGAGATGACCTTTAAAGGTCCCTTCCAACCCAAAGCATTCTGAGATTCTATATATTGCCTTCAGAAATGCCAGAAGAAGGGATGGCAGCCTTCCCAAACCAGGACCCTGGCTCTGCTCTGCTTGCTTCCCAGGAGTTACTGTGGTTTCTTATCTGAAAAGAAGCATGAATGGGGAAGGAAGAGAGGTGAGGGATGATTTTCTGCCTCTTCCGTCCACCAGTTCTGACACCTGAAGGGAGTTACTGAGCTTCTGTTTTCCCATCTACAGGACAGAAATTGTGACAGTCACTGTTTGAAAGTGGAGGAGTGAGGGAAGGTTGACAACAACTAGAGAGAGTATAAAAAGTAATACAGGGGGAAAGGAGTACAGGGATACCCAGAAATGGGAGAGAGTTTCCCAGACTGGAGACAAGTGGATGTTCAAGTGAAAAATATCTGGTAACTGGAGAGCAGTAGATTGACCTTCATGTAGGTACAGTCTTCAGCACCAGCATGTTTTCAGGTTTTATTTGTCTTCTGTCACCCATCGGAAGCAGAAAAATGCTGTTGGTCCCATTTAGAAACTGAGGGATGTTTCAGGAAAGGAGACCATGAGCTTTTCTTGAGCATATCCACTGGCATGCTCTGTACGTGGCACATGAACCCAGGTCTCCAAAGATGTGGTAAAGAGCAAGCCAGAAGCAGCCATTAGCATCTTTTTTTCTCTGAGTAGTTGGGTGAGACACCCCTTATCTGATGCGGATTGGGTAATACTTGGTTTTGCAAACAAAATTTCTTCAAGGTGCGCCTGTGACAATGTCTTCTGACTACATCCCTTGCAATATTCCCCTTTTCTGATCTCAGAGTGGCACTTGGAGATGTGCACAGAAAACTACTGTTGAGACAGCATTAAGAACGTAACTTAAACCCAGAGAAGTCAGGAGACAGTGAAGGCTGAAAAAATGTGGGCGGGTATCCATCCTGTCCTTAACTCACTCCAATTGCTAGACAAAATTGCAGCTTCGTACATCTGATCTCCAGCAGCACAGGGAGCGGCCACTGGGGCCAGCTCAAGAATGTTTTTTCCAATTGTAGCAGTGTATGTAGTAGAACATGTTTCCCCCACTGTGTTTTTCTCCTTTCCCCAGGACTCGCTTCTTTTCTTCTGCTTTGATTAGTCCTTCTGTCTGTTCCTTGGGCCTTTCTAGGTAATATGTGGAGAGACTTGACTAAGACTCCCAACTGGTTTCACTTACCACCAAAGCAGTGCATAATCTCCAAAGCTTTGCTGTGGCTGGACCTGCAAATTCTTGCCTTACTTAAACCATCCCTCAAATAACAATTCAGCTCCTTGCACCTGTCTCTTCTTACATGACTATAGTCAGGAGCAAGGGTACAGAAACATCAGATGTTGTATTAATGGCTACAAACCCAAAGCTTCAGCTACAAACCTCAACAACTGTTCAGCAACAGGTGCACTATGGTCTGAATGTCAAAATCTACAGCAAAACTTTCTCTGGAGGTTTCACTGACTTCTCTAGGAGCCTGTGTTACACATCCATCAGCAGGTTTGTGCCTCAGAAGAGCTTCAGTTGCTGCCTTTATTAGTCTGCAGTACAAACTCAAGGGCTTTTGTCTCTCCACACTTGCAGTTAAGAGTAAAGTTGGTGTCGCTTGCTTAATGCTGCTGTAAACCAGACAAGAGGCAGGAAAGGGGCAATTTCTCCTGACAGGGTTTTTCCTGGTGAGTTTATCTCAGTTCTGTTCTCAGAAGGATTTTTATAGGGACGCTAATGCCAGTCGAAACCCCCTCCAGATTTTGACTGTCCTTTATTTCATTGTATAGGAAAGTTCTTAGCATGTGCAGTGAGAGCAGATACATCTCCAAAAACACTTATCCTTGCTGGGATGATTTAGGAGGAGCTTCCAGTTCAGAGAGCAAATTTGGGCACTCCTCTAGCACGAGAATCATCTTTCTTCCAACAATCCTGAAGGGCTTCACTAAATTTTGTGTTAAGCCTCCTCTAGGAAAAATAAGCTAAATAAGCTGTGCCTCATTGTTCTTGCATGAAACTGTATTTTTTCAAGTATAAAATATCACATTCCAGAAGACAGGTGTGAGTTAGAAACACTCCAGTCCTCAACAGATGAGAGGGAATAGTTACTGTGACTGCTCAGGCAAGTCTAACAAACAATGCTGCTACCTCTCCTGTGTCCGCTGTCCACGTCTCCCGAATACTGTGGTACAAAAGAATCTCTCCCTTTAACCCTCACTGTTAAGAGCCTGGAACTCAGTTCTGCATCACCAGGGCTTTGTCTCTTTGCACATCTGGTAGCTTTTGGGATGGAACCCACCATGAGAAGGTGCAGGTACTGTCCATCTTTTCCTGAACCATTTCCAGTATGAAGAGATCAAGACGCAAAGCTTGGTTCTACCCTACTGCAGCTAGATACGTGTTTCTGATGCAGTTTCACAGCCAGCTATGGAGCACTTTATCTGCTCATGGTAGCAGGAAGCACCTTCCAGCCATGTGGGCTTGATTCACCAAAGCACCATACTAGATTTATCAGTATTTCCCCAGCTGCCCCTAGATTTTAACTGCTGCCCTGAAACCCTCCTTGAGCTCTGCATCTCTCCCCACAGTTTCATACTTCCCCTGGACCACTCCAGCTGCCTCTTTCTGTGCTAAGTTACTGCTCTCCAAGTGCTGCATGCAAGATTGAGGAATGCATTGATACATGACATCCTAATACAAACCATACCAGTAACACTGGAATTTAAATATTCATGGCTACTGAATGCAGATGGTGAATTCCATGTGCCAACACATTATTGCTTTGAGTCTCTGCTGCAGTGAGGTTTAGTCCAACTTTATCTGCACATGAGGATTCCAGTCTAATCCTTTGGGGCTTTGTCTTGCAATTACAACAAATAGCTATTTATTTTATACCACCTCTGGGAAAACCCTGAAGCAGAAAACTATAATATTTTATATCTGAAGTCTGGTCTAGTTTATGTAGCTGGTTGCTGACTGCTAAAACACTTGGGGAATGCCAATGTTTCAATTTATTGAAGGCACCGTGTGACTTAAGCTTAAGCGTACAAAACCCATGAAAAGTTTCAGCCCATTTAACATGTTTTTCCTAAGTTTGTTTGGAAACAGACTTATTTTACGCAGTCTTTATTTAAAAATGGAACTGAGACAAACACTCTCATTTGCAACTGGCTGTTAACTTGTATGAAGATAAGTGAAAAGAACTGATAGAAATACTACGTGGCAGATTGAACTAAACCAAAACTGATCCAATGGGTTTGCTTTTCATTTTCTTTTAACGTGGAGAGCCACGATGTGCTGCAGCATGGAAGGTGCAAAGATGTGTGTCTTAAAGGAGGTAATTAAAGAACACTTGCCCCACAAGCCTATTAGTACCTGTCTCTGACCTGTGGGTTATGACTTTCTTGTTGATTTAGGCAGGGACATGCTATGCACACACCTGGTGTTTATGGAAAGCATGGTACAGAGATAAGCTTCTCCAGTTGTTCAAAAAACCTGCCTTACACCACCAACAGCAGCAGGAGTGGTCCTGACATAGCAGAAAGGAACGGATGCAAACAAGTAAAGGCAAAAAAAAAATTCCTTTCACTGAGGAGTTAAATCACTTGAAAACTACAAAAAGTCTTGCAAGCACTTCTTGCAACATGTTAACAACATAGCTGAGCTCACTGGCCTGGGACTTGTTGATAGCTTACACAGACACCTGCACTAGATGCTGAAGTAGCGGGAATTTTTCTGAGCTGTGCTCAAACTTACTCCACTTCTTCGCCTGTGGCTTGGAATGCATTTTTTGAAGATTACATATAGTCTCATTAGATATCCCTGCTCTTGTGTGACACTGGTACAGGCACTGCAGTCTTCCAGCTGTATCACAGGCAGCAGGCTAAATCCACCGTGCTCTTCCTATTGTTCCATTTTCTCATTTCTTTCGGAGGTCCCCTAAGCGGTTTTCTTCTTTCAGGTTTTCTTCCCTTTCCTATTCAACAGCCTCCCTAAACTGACACCTACCCAGCTGACATCCCTGCCCGCTCTGGGGAGACAGTCTTCTCGTGGAATTCATGCCAGTAAAAGAAATCAGCTAAAGCAAAACAAAAAAAAAACCCAAACCCCACAAACAAACAAACAAACAAAAACAAAACAAAAGAAAACCCCAACCAAAACCAACCAAACAAAAAAAACCCCAAAACAACCAAAAAACACAAAAAAAACCCCCAAACAACCACGAGGGGGAAAAAAGTCCAAAACTAAACAACTGAAAACCCAAGGAATTTTTTTCCAGTGTGCTTTCCTCTCTTTTGCGCCTCTCGCCGCTAACTTCTAAAGTTGCTTCCTCCTTTTTTTTTTTTTTTTTAAATCTCCTTTCTTTTTGATTCCCCC
>VWYK01097671.1:24923-39974 GCA_013399775.1 Semnornis frantzii
ATGAAATCATGGAGCCCCCGCACGCACCTCGTCGGTCCCGCCCCGGCTCCCCCGCACCGCTGGCACCCTTCTGTCCTCCCGCCTGACCCGCACCGCTTGTACCCTCCGTCCCATTCCGCTCCCTCTGCCGGGTGCTCCCCCCATAGACCCGGCAAGAAGCCGTTGGGTTGGGCCGGGTCTGTCAGTGCTTCCGACGCCTCAGCGTCGGCCCGCGTCCCCGTTATCCCGTTCCCCCCGACCCCCAAAACGGACACAGTGGAGAAAAATAACGTGAGAGAGGGGCTGGAGACGCGTTTTTCAGATGAATGTTTAAAAATTGAAAGCGATCTTTGTGAAAAGCGATCCCGCAAGCTTTACGGCCGGGTTTACAGGCGGCAGGAGGTGAGGGAGGCAGGGAGGGCGGCGCTGCCCGACTCCGCCGCGGGCTCCCTCCCCACCTTCCCCATGTTGGAAACAGGTGTTGCCGCGCTCTCCCCCGGCCCGCCGACACCGTATCTGTAACGGCAGCTGCCCGGCCGGGTTGCAGACAGACGGAGTCCGGCTCGGGGAGACGGGCGGGGCCGGGCCGGGCTGGGCCGGGGAGGAGGGGGGCACACAGACAGCCGAGAGAGGGGAGGGAAAGGCCCGCGCCGCCGCGCCCCGCGTTCCCGCCCTGTCCGCCAGGCGGCACTGCTGCATCCACTTGCCAGAGGCCGCCACTGAGGTCCCTCGAGGGTTGGGGAGTTGGACTGGGCCTTCATGACCTTGAAGTAGAGTCTTGCCCACGCAGAAAAAACTGCAGACAAGCCCCAGATTGCCTCCAAGCCACCAGCGCGCTCTGCTGCCCCGGCTGCTGCCGGTTCCTCCGGCAGGCAGCAGCGTCCAGAGCTAAGGTGTCGTCGTGCCCTTAGCTAGTGTTCCTCATACTGCAGTGAGTCTCCTCTCAGTGGGATCTCTCTCCCGGTGGGTATCTCCTCAGTGAGTCTTCCCCCTCAGCAGTTCCCTTCCAGGGTGGCTCTTCCCTCAGGGATCTTTCCTCAGCAGGTCTCTTCCCTCAGCCAGCCTTCTCTCAAGCCAAGGCTTTTCCCTCAGCAGGTCTCACCACAACAAGTTTCTCGTGGTGGGTATTCCCTCAGCAAGTCTCAGCCCTCAGAGAATCTCTCCCACGCCATGGATACTCTCTCAGTGGGTCTCTTCCCTGGTTTTTCCTGTCAGAGTTGTGGCTGTAACGTATTTGATGTCCTAGAGTTAGTAAAATCTGTAAAGGTGAGTTTTGTTGACTCTTGGTTTATCATGTGTAGTTAGCGACTTCAATAGCATCTGGATCTGCTGCAATAACCTTAAACCCAAATCCATACAGGCATCTCGAGGAACTCTTAGGATACTGAAAAAGGTGGCAGAGTTCAATTACATTGCAGTAAAATCTAAGATAAAGTAAAACTCACAAACTTGCATGCTTAACTAATGTGTAACAAAAGCAGTGAAATCCCCTGCTGACATTCCTCACTTAACTCTCATGATTATGGTCGGCTTTTGAAATGTCTGCTATACATTTTATTGAGCAGTTGGGCAGGCTGATACAACATACTGTATTTAGGCACAACAGGATGTGCAAAAGGTAGATTTCTCTTTTTTTTTTTTTTTGGTCTTTAATTTCCTCGTTTATTTATGTCTTACTAAACTGAGGAAAAAACAGAGAGATTCGTGTCCTGTATTGTTTGAAGAAAAAAAGAAAAAACACTCTTTTAGAAGAAGAAAGATATTTATTGATTGTTTTTCATGTGTTACATAGAATACATGAAAGTCATCATTAGTAATTTCTTAAAGGAGAATGGGAACTTGTATACAGTTTGTATCACAGAACATAATGGGTCTCAGAGTTCATTTTCTGCTCTGCTTTCAGTCATGCAGTTCCCCTAGGTTTCTCCTTTGATTACAGCTTGCATTGTCTACCTTGGGAAGTTACTGCCAAACTGCTCCACCTTTCAATTTTCCGAAGAACTAGCAGTGATGTTTACACAGAGTTTGCCAAAATGGACTTTGCAGACCCCTTCTCATACACTGCAGAGGTGTCTATTTAGCAAGGCAGTAAAAATGTTAATGGTGTTATTTGCCACATAATTACTGTTCATGGAGAGGAATCACCTTTGGTATCCAACTATTTAAAAAAATAAAAGGAAGAGCAAGTCTGGGGTCAAAGCAGTAAATTAATCAGAAAACAGTAAGATGAATAAATACAGTGAGCAAATGTAGATACTCCATATCCACTGCCTGGGGCAATCCCATTTGGTTCGGAAAAGAGCAAGACAGCTGAAAATATTTGAAGTAGCAATGGCCATGAATGAAAAGTCAGATGTGAAGAATATCTGAGGATAAAGAAACAGAACCTTGAGCTTTAATAAATAATGCCTCTGCTTCCTTAATACTTCTCACCTTGGGATCTCAAAACAATTTATATACAATGATGAATTAATTAAGACTCACACCCGAGGTCACTCTGCCTCTCCTTTTTTTTTGCGAGACAGTTGCCTTTTCCACTAAGAGCTGTTGTTTGAAGGATATTGATGACTTTCTGTATTTGTTTGGGATTTTGGATGTGTAGCAGCCCTGCTGGAGCAGTAGCTCTGAGCAAGCTTCTGTACATCCAGAAACCAGACACGTCCACTGTGCGTGTGCAGGAGCCCTTCTGCCTTTTGTTGTGTGGTGACCATCTGTGCTGCACATGCAAGGAATGTCTGAGCTTTCTCAGCAGATAAATAGGGCAACCTCCTTTGTGAGGGGCTGAGTAAACAAATTTTCTTAAGGGGAGCAGAGGATGGTTTATTAGGTTTTATCTTGGATTGTTTTTACTTCAGCCAGTATTATTATCTTTTGTAGTTTGACTTCCAGGCTCTAGACCCTGTTTGTGCTGCATATTGCGTTAAGAAGTGCGTCACAAACCTGAGTCCTTGACCTCAGGAATCTCACTGCTCTGGCTCATGGAAGGATTTTTAATGGAAGGCAACATGAATGAAGACAACTGAATTTCAGTAATGTAGAGAGGTACAGATATATTTTTGAGGCAAGTTTAGAATGGCTGGTAGAATAAAGGCAAGGGTCTAAAGATAAAGCTCCAGGCCTGCCAAACTGGGTGTTGGGAACAGGTGCCTTAATAAATGGTGTGATTTCCAAAAGAGAAAGTGCCCACCTTTTCCACTTATTGGAAACGTGGATCTGCTGACTTTAGTAATCGCAGCATGGATTAACAAGTAGGACAAAAGAATTGTTCTGCTGCACCTCTGATTCACAAGAACACCCATTTGGAGAGAATTGCTGTAACTAATATGTGTAGTCCTTAAGAGAGCAAGTTACAGATGAGCAAGTGAACATCAGAGTTTTGTTGACCCTCAGTTTTTGCCTTGGTCCTGTCCCAGTTGGAAATGCAGATACTCATTCTCCCTGAAAGATTATTCCTTTCCCTGCTGTGGCTAAGTGCAGGTTTGAGTCCTGGCTCAGACTGTGCTTGCCCATTTCCAAGTATTAGATGCTGAATGAGGAAGGCTTCTTCATTGAGGTAATGTGGTGCATAATGCAGTTGTCTCCATTTGTAACTATTTTTCTTGAGATTCAGGGTATAATTAGAGGACTACTGAGTTATTAAGACTTCAGTATTTGGCTAAATGTACGAGAGAGTATGTACCTGTGTCATCCTAGCCTTCGCTAAGTTACACACCGGTAACTGGCTACTGATCAATGCACAGTTTTTAAGGGTTGTTTCACTCTGTTGTTGAAGGTAAGCCTTTGTGACTTCAAATTCTATCCTAGACCTAGAACAAGGCTGGAAATTTTAATCTGGGGTTTAAAGCACCCATACAGCATTGCCACATTTAACAAACTTGATAGGTGGTTACTTCAGTGATTTTGCCACAAGTTCCTGGCAAAGCTGGCAGCTCATGGCTTGGACAGATTCACTCTGATATGGGTTAAAAAACTGGCTGGAGGGCCAGGCCCAGAGAGTGGTGGTGAATGGTGCCACATCCAGTTGGCAGCCAGTCACTAGTGGTGTCCCCCAGGGATCAGTGCTGGGCCCAATCCTGTTCAATATCTTTATTGATGATCTGGACCAAGGGATTGAGTCTATCATCAGTAAGCTTGCAGATGTCACCAAGTTAGGAGCAGGTGTGGATCTATTGGAAGGTAGGAGAGCCCTGCAGAGGGACCTTGATAGGCTGGATGGGTGGGCAGAGGCCAATGGGATTTAACAAGGCTAAGTGCAGGGTTCTACACTTTGGCCACAACAACCCCAAGCAACACTACAGGCTGGGAACAGAGTGGCTGGAGAGCAGCCAGGCAGAAAGGAACCTGAGGGTAGCTTAACATGAGCCAGCAGTGTGCCCAGGTGGCCAGGAAAGCCAGTGGCATCCTGGCCCCTACCAGGAACAGTGTGGCCAGCAGGACAGGAGAGGTTATTCTTCCCCCTGTACTCAGCTCTGGTCAGACCACACCTTAAGTCCTGTGTCCAGTTCTGGGCCCCTCAATTGAAGAGAGATGTTGAGGTACTAGAATGTGTCCAGAGAAGGGCAACAAGGCTGGTGAGGGGCCTGGAGCACAGCCCTGTGAGGATAGGCTGAGCGAGCTGGGGTTGTTTAGCCTGGAAAAGAGGAGGCTCAGGGGTAACCTCATTGCTGTCTACAACTACCTGAAAGGAGATTGTAGCCAGGTGGGGTCAGTCTCTTCTCCCAGGCAGCCAGCAACAGAAGGAGGGGACATAGTCTCAGGTTGTGCCAGGGGAGCTATAGACTGGATATTAGGAGGAAGTTCTTCACAGAGTGAATGATTGGCATTGGAATGGGCTGCCCAGGGAGGTGGTGGAGTTGCTGTCCCTGGAGGTGTTCAAGAAAAGACTGGATGAGGCACTTAGTGCCATGGTCTAGTCGATTGGATAGGGCTGGGTTATAGGTTGGACTGGATGATCTTGGAGGTCTCTTCCAACCTGGTTGATTCTATGATGCTGTTCTTAATCTAAGAAGCTCTCAGTACTAGAATGTGAATCGTTGTGTGGCTTACCACTGAAATTTGCAGCTCATTCTTTCTACTGGATTTGTCTTCTGCTGCAGTTGGGTAATAAAAAGGAAATTTAACTCCTCTCTGGAAGGCATAGACTCAGAACATACCTAAGGGAACACAGAAGCCAGTTCTAGTCCTACTCAAATGAAAAATGCTGTCATTCATTGTTACTCTTCTAAGGATGGCTTTGTAACTGCAGCAGCACTTCACAGGACTCTCCATGACCATGAAGGATATGTGTTTGTATCTCGTATGTATTTGTATCTACATCAGTTTGTATCGGTCAGATGTAACAAGGAGTCACAGCAAAGGTCTGTCTAGCCCCATATCCTGCCTCTTGATAATGGCTAATAACTTGTGTATGGAAAACAGGACAAGTATAGAGTGATACTTCCTTTGGTAAACCCTCCCAGCGGTTTCTGGTTTAGAGACCTTCCTGAGTTGGAGGCTGCAGCTGTATCTTTGTTTTTTATATTCCTTGATGGACCATTTTCCATGAAATTGTCTAATCTTTTATTTATTTATTTATTTATCTATTTAAACCCACTTGTGTTTTTGGCTGCCATAACATCCCGTGGCAATGAGTTACACAACATCACTAGGTATTGTGTGAACATGAACTTCCTTCTGTTTGCTTTTGAATGTGCTTGCCGCCTGCCAGTTTGAGTTGGTGCCTTGTTTTTACTGTTAAGACTACTTTAAAAAAATCATTAATGTTTACCTTTTCCATGCTGTAACATCTAGAACTGAACTAACTTATCTAGAAATGAACTGTTATTCTCCTTGTTTTTGAAATTGAATATATCTGGCTGGGTTAAGTTTTCCCTGTGCTAGGGCTTTCCAACATCTCTTGCATAGCTTTGGTTCACTGCTGTTCTTCCTCTTTTGATAGCTTTGTATTTCCACAATTAAGAGAATTGGGGTCAGTGTTGAAAAGATGAGCATACTATGGATTTATACAGAGGTATAATGTTTTCTTCTCATTTTTCTGCTCAGAATTCCTAACAGGATGTTTTTTTCCAAACTGCTGTCCCTGTGCTGATCTTTTCTGCTTCTCCAGAATTTCTTTTGTGACAGGTAGTAGTTGATGTAAAGCATGATGGAACAGCTTTTTTTTCGCATGCATAATTTTTCATTTATATCTTGGATTTAAATTGACTATTTTAACACCCACTCACTGAATACATTTTAGGTTTCATTTTTGGGAATGGCTTTGTATCATCAGTCACCTACCCACAATATTTCCAGATTGTTTATGGGATATGAAACAGTCACATCTCAGACCCTATTCAGAGTCCACTGACACTGAACATGTATTTCTCTTGGTTATGATCCTTTCTCCAGTTCTGTCACTTATTGTCTCTTTCATCTGTCTTGCAGTAAGGCTCATTTATGAGCTAGATTTAGAATCACAGGATCATTTAGGTTGGAAAAGACCCCCAAGATCATCAACTCCAACAGTTTTACACTGTATTTCTAGCATAGTTAGTAGTCTGGCGATTTCCCATGTGGGGATTTTACTTAATCCTCATATCATTTTGTTATCTTTATCTGTGCCACTGCCTTAAATTCATTCTCCTTGAAAAAATGCTGGAGTTTTTCTGTATTAAACAGAGATACAAAGATTCAAGGATCTTTCTTGCTCTTCCCTTGTCACCTGTGAATGTCTTTTACATACCTTAATGCTTAGTACTGTGAACTTTTCAGACACAGTTACACATTGGAACAGAGTTCTGGATTTTTCCATGGTCAAGTTGCTTTGGGATTTTTGGCCCAGTAGATGAACTTCTCTGTGTCTGTCTTTAAGGATACTAACTCTGGTTCTCTTACTATGAGCTAAAACTGAAATATATTAGTGAGGTGGAATTAGGAGTTCAAATAAGTGGATGATTAGATGGGACATCCTAAAATAAAGAACATTTTCCTCATGCTAAAAGGCTACAGTTCGGATGACTGAAGTTTTTCAGCTTAACTGCTTATAATTCACATGAGTAACATTACTCAGGGTCATTTAGTACTGTGTTTATTTGCATAGTGTTTCTATAAGGAGACACATAAAAAGTGTTAAAAAATAAAATAACCTCATTTGCTAATTAAATTACAGCCTTATTCTCCTATTGTCAAAAGGCAGCCAGGTGCTCTGCAAACTTCCCTAGTTAAACATAAGTTGTAGAATTCCATTATGAAGCAACCAACTACCCTACGTGCTGCTTCATCACTGTCTCTGTGTGGAGAGAGGAACTATCTGGTTATGAAGACCACTGTAAAGGCATGTTTTTGATGAGTTCTGCTAACAGCCAGGGGATGGGGAGGAGATAGAAGAGAGCATCTGATTGACACCCACTGAAAGGTGCAATAACATTTAAGCACAAAAAGAACCTGTTGGAGCAGGGCCAGAGGAGGCCACAACAATGATCTAAGGCGTGGAACCCCGGTGAGAACAGGCTGAGAGAGTTGGGCTTGTTCAGCCTGGAGAAGAGAAGTCTCCAGGGAGACCTGCTTATGGCCTTTCTGTATTTAAAGGGGCACTACAGGAAATCTGGGGACAGTCGTTTTAGCAAGGCCTGTTGTGACAGGTTAAGGGGTGCTGGTTTGGAACAAAAGAGGTTATATTTTGAGGGAAGAAATGTTTTACTTTGAGAGTAGTGAGATGCTGGGCCAGGTTTCCCAGGGAGTTGATAGAGTGTCCCCATCCATGAAACCATTCCAGGTCAAGTTGGACAGGGATGGTGTTGGCTGTAGTGAAGACAGAAACATAGAGCTGAACACGGCAAGATGAGACCTCAGGTGTCTGGATTCTCAAACCTCTGCTTTAATAGTATGGGATATTTATGGCCTTGATAAAATTAGGGAAGAAAGAAGAGCAGCATCTTCTCACACCACAGTCTGAAAAGGCTGGGAAATCCTGACACTGAGATTTTCTAAAAGGTGAGAAACTTCTCAAATATCTCCCTCAGCAATGAATGTATCAAAATGTGAAAATTAAAATATTCTTCTCAGAAACTGGGAAACAACAGTGAGTGTACCAATTGCTTTGAAGATGCTTGCATTTGGCCTATGGTTTAATGTAGTTGGACTCTGGCTCTTTCAGTAGAGAAAAGAATCAAATGCAAAAATGAAAATATAAGAACACTTCTGCAACTTGCTTTGTAAAGAACTCAGAAACCTGAGGTCCAGGAGAAGAACACAGTGGCTACTGACTGGAATAACTCAACTAAGGCTTGATAGAGTGAAACAATAGGTCTTAAGTATATAGCTACCTCACAGGAAGATTGTAATGAAATCCAGCCAGCTTCAAGAGAAAAACAAAACCTATTGCTTGTATTCCCAGGAAAGAAAGAGAGCAGATGTATGGAGTCTTCTGTCCACTTAGTGCAATCTGCAGGGCCGACTTTGATAAAGATAAGGCTTAGACTTCATTTCTCCTTGTGCCTCCTTCTGTAGAAGTGCCCTGGCTTGGACACCAACAAGATTTAATTTGGAGTAGTGGAGAGGAGGGGGAACAAGGACCTCACACAAGAACTGACCTAAACTCTGAGGGGGTTTGTATAATCTAATTTACAATAAAATGGTATTTACAATGTTATCAGACAAAGCTTAGCAGTGTTAAGTTAAACAGCATATAATGTGATTAGTGGGGGAGTCATGCACATGATGTCATACGCATTCTCTGAACTCTTGGAATGGGCAGATAATGTCTCAGGCACTTACTCTCTTGTGACACATAAGAAAAGCTGGGTGAAGGCTTGGGGGATGGGAAGGAATTGTACATGTGCACAAGGTCGAGAGCATGCATGCACACACAGCAGCAGCAGGGCTGGCAGCACTGCCGGCAGCCTCTCCCTTTGGCGCGCAACTCGACCTGTGCTTGCACCCTGCTAACGTGGTGCTCTGTAGTGGTTAAAACAGGCCTTTGGGAATAGTTTAGAAGCTCCAAGTTCTATTCTTGACTCCACCACAGACTTGGTTTCTGACCGCTAAGTCTTCTTTGCCTCTGGTAACTCTATTTTTAATGAGCAAAGGTAGTCAGCTGGATCTGTAAAGTGCCCCAAGTGAAGCTCTGTGTGTAGATGGAAACCACTGGCATTCTGTTCATTATGCAGAACAAATACACCCAGACCACAAAGAGCTATGCTGTAGATAACAGCAAGCAGTTTCACAGTTAGTAATGGGCCATTCATAGAAAATGAAATCTTTATCTTTCTGTCTCTCTGAGGTATGCAAAATGGTATTAAAAATGTTGGCTAGTCTAATCTGGTAGACAATACATAGCTATAGGTTCACATCAAAGATAATCTAGACTGTATTTGTTTTGAAGCATGTTTATGTTTTAAAAAGCTCTTGCTAAAAGCTTCTGAATTAGGGAAAGCTCCCCATGAACTTTACAATTATTGTAGTGCTTGAGAAAGGGCTGACTAGATAGTATTCCTCTTTTCAGTGGCATGAAATGGATGTGGGCTATATCTGAGTTCAGGTGGGAGCTGCAGATGTACAGCATGAGATGGGGCCTGCAAAAAGAGCTGAAAAAACGTAAAGGAAAGTGGTAGGCAGAAAGGAACAAGTGAGCTTGGAAGCTATGGCTCATCTGTTGTCAGCTCTATTATCTGTTAAAATCATTTAGGCTGGAAGAGACTTTTAAAATCATCATGTCCAACTGTTAACCCAACACAACCAAGTCCAATGCCAAACCATTTCCCTCAGCACCTCATCTCTGCCTCTTTGAAACACATCCAGGGATGGGGATTCAACCACTCCCCTGGGAAGCCTGTTAGATTTTTTGAAAACCCTTTCAGTGAAGAAGTTTCTTCTAATACCCAACCTAAACCTCCCACTGTGCAACCTGAGACCTTTTTGTCTTTTCCTGTCACTTGCTACTAGGGACACCAAAAGCCACCTCACTACAACCTCCTTTCAGGGAGTTGTAGAGAGCAAGAGGGTCTCCTTTCAGCCTCCTTTACTCCAGAGTAAACAACCTCAGTTTCCTCAGCTACTTCTCAGGAGACTTGCTCTGTAGATTCTTCACCAGCTTCACTGCTCTTTTCTGGATGTGCTCCATTACAATACCCTACTTGTAGTGAGGGGCCCAAAACTGAACACAGTATTTGAGGTGTGTCATCACCACTGCTGAGTTCTGAGGAACAATCACCTCCGTGACCCTACTGGCCACACTATTGCTTATTCAAGCCAGGATGCTGTTGGCCTTTGCAGCCACCTGGACACACACTGGCTCATCTTTAGATGGTGTGAAACCCATCTTCTATCACAAGTAGTCCTTGTCTTGGATGCAGCCCTGCTCTGCATTTATGGCACTGGTATGGATGTGTTGAGAAATGTGTATGAGAATTTTATTTGACTGCAGAGGGATGCCTTCAAGAACCAATCTTTGTTGTTCAGAAAGAGAAAGCCAAACTTGTGTCTTTGTTGCTGATGAATCAGGAGTAGGGGCCAAGTGTAATCTGAAGTGAGTGTGTTGGCCAGTCTGATCAGACATGTGGGATGTACTAATATTCACAGTGAATGCAAGTAGACACCTTGTAAATAATCAAGGCTGACAGTTTTACTACAGCAGCATAGTTTAACACTTTGTAGGTACTTGCTACATCATTAGTGCTGTTTAGATGGGTCTGCGAGTGTTACACAGTTTATTTGGGGGAGAGACTTTCAGTTATTTTAAAGTTTGTTAGTGGGCTTTTTTTTTCCACTCTTGCAGTCATTACAAATGGAATATCTTATTCTTGCAGATGGTATTGTCAGTGGGTGACTGAATGATGTACCAGAAAGACATTTTAAACTGACAGAGGACAGGGCATCCCAGATATATTCTCAAACACAGAACCCTTCAAGGAAGGGGTCATTCTGCCACTCTGTGTTAAAACCATGAACGAATGGTTAGCTGATACCTAGGCAGTTAGAGGAGCTGTGTGGAGGCAGATAACACACAGTACCTTGAGAGCTGGGCTGGGTTATGGACACTCTGTGTCACTGTGGTGAGATGTCCTGTCCTGTGCCTCAGTTTACCCATCTTTTTCAGTTGGGGTGTGGCGCTTCATGTAGCATCAGGCCTAGGAAAAGTGTTTTGGATAGCTAGTGACGACTTTTATTTAAGGACATACACAGCTCTTGAAGCAAAAAAACTTCACAAACTGCAAAGCCCGAATATCTCAATGAAGAAAATGCCTTCCTCCCAGCTCTCACAGGAAGCCAGTTAATTGGAAGGCCAGTAACTATAATGAGGCAGAACCTGGGGTTTTGCCTGTGTAGCGTGAGATCTCCTCCCCTTGGGGCCAAACTCCTGTTCCATATTATGAAGGCAGTAAAAGGTCCCCTCAGCAGGTGCTGCAAAAAGGCATTTCATCTCTGCCTTTGGAGTGCAGGAATTACCAAGCTCTTGCTTTCCTAAGTCTCCAAATGAATTCCCTAACTCTATGTGGAACAGCTGTGTGATAGATACAGTCCTGAGAGAAGGAATGGCAAAAGAACACAACAAATGGGGATTGAATCAAATAGCACTGGGCTGCAAAACAACATCAGCGTGGTTCTGCTTAGCTTTCCTTCCAGTAAGGGAGACCATCTTGGTCTCATAGTTCAAAGAGAGTTAATGAGTGCTTGTGTGCTGTTAAGGGCCATGTTGTGTACGGACAGTAAGTGAGTAACATTAACTGTATTCATTAGTGCAGAAAAATAACAGCATGGTCTATCTAGAATGAGGCCTGAGAACTTTATATCCTGAAGAAGAATCTTTTTTATCACTGCCTTTGCATTGCTGCTGCCTCTGCAGAGTTACCGAGAGTGGTTGAACACAGCACCTAGACTTTAGCCATCTGAGCTAGGAAGGGATTTAGAAACTGAGATGATGGAAGTGATTCTTCTAGCAGAATTTAATTAGCATAGTGTAGCATTTTTGTTCATATATCATTGTGGAAGTACTTGCTTTCTTCCTTATTGAAGCCTTCTGAAAGATCATTTGCACAAACACCGCTCTCTCAAGTAAGAGAAGGTGACATTAAATGACACAAATGGTGAAAACTGCTGGTTTGTACTTGTCCTTGAAAAGGGTACTGTTAGCAATGCTTTTATTTAACACTTTTTGAAACGAAAGTTTGTTCTGTGTCAGGTCTACCTGAGGGAGTTTCCAGAGGGCTTCTTAGGTGCTTTTTGGAAGTTTGTTTGCCTTGTCAGATAACGACTATGCCTGTTTGATCTGAGAGATTGCTTAGTTGTAAGTGTTATGTCTCAAAATAGACAGGAGAAAAAGTGAAATGAAGGAAGAGCTTGTAACAAATACATGGTAGCTAGCTACTTACTGTGTCAGAATAATGTCTTAGAAACATCCTTCTGAAACTGCCACTTTTTCCTTGTTCGTGTGTCGTAAAACTTCCTTGAAATATTTGGGGTTTGAGTGTGTGTGCTCTTTACAAAATGATCAGAAGCTAAACAGCAGCATCTGTCAGAGAAGATAAATGACCTACCAGCAAATCATCTCCATTAAAAAGGAAGACAAAAATCTTTGGAGCAGGGGAATGAGTTTTAAATTAGCCATCTCACTTAACTTTGCCCTAATGAAGGGCTAATCTTTGGACCCCTGCAAAACAAATGAGAGCATCTAGTTAGATCCAACGGAAACCAGTCATTGAAAAGACTTTTTCCTTATGGACCTAATTGGAAGCACCATAATTCCTTTGATAGCTGTCTTCATTTAGCAGTATCTTTCCCTTCTGATTTATATACAGTAACTAAAGACTCTGCTAATCGCAAACACGTTTACCTTTTTGCAGACTGACAGCCAGATAGGCTTGGGTGAACCTGGCCAGAGTACTCACAAATAAGGTGCAAAGATCTGTAGTGCAATGTCTTCATAGGTAGCCTGAAAGAGCCTCAGTCAGAAGCCTATCCTGCCTATTGTGTCAGCAATGCAGACAATTAAAGTAGCATGGGCCACTCTGGAAATCAACTAAATTGATACAATTTCAAATCTGACCTGGAATTTCAAGGATATTTTATCCATTAAGTTAGCTCATTCTTCTTTTTTTATATGGGAACATAAGTATTTATTTTTCTAAAATCTGAAGGAATGACTGAAGAAGCATTGGACACTTGTTTGCTGTAAGGGCAGGATTGTGCCTTTAAGGCAGAAGGAAGGAATGTGTCAGTCATGGCCCCTCTAAAACAGGGACTTATCTTGATTGCAGCGTTAGCTTGGTAGTAGAATATGATCTCATCACTGTGAAAGATTACATGAAATAGCAACTTGGCTGGCCTTAAAACAGCTCTGTTCTCAGTTGCATTTGCAACTGCTGCAGCTGACACTGAGTTCTGTAATTTGAAGAGATGGCCATAAAGATATTTTGCAGAATTTGGGCTATGTAGGCCAGTTTAAAAAATCAGGAATGGATAAAAGCATGACTGTGACTGTCTCTGATGTTTTCTCTTTGACTTTTTTTTTTTTTGAACACCTCTAACTTCAGGGTACTTAGAATTTATATCAACCTGGGAAAAGAGATACTAGTTTGAAGGAAAGTCACTGAAGTCATTGTAGGATAAAATATGAATTACTGTCCACCTTCAGGATATTATATGCTTGAAAAAACTAGTGCATAATACAGTTTTGAGCAGTAGGTGTTCTGGGTACTGGAGTCGGAGGGACAAGACAATGCTGTTTGTAGAGCACATATAGACGTGAGCGCAGCCTTTAGTGTTTGCTCTGAAGCCTAGAAGCAATATGGCATTTTTTGTGGGCAAATGAATATTAGGTGTAGTTTACTCTTGGGTAGTTTTGGGGAATCTATTTTGCTTTGAATTTGTATCTTTCTAATTATGTTTCCACATTGAAGATGGTAGTTTGAAAGGAACCAGCTTTCTACCTTGAAATTAAGCTGTAGACTCATTATTTACTCAAGACAATCAGAGGTCCTTGAAGTGCTGAAATTGTCAGTCTGGCAGATAAGCACCTATCTGAAAAGTAAATTTCAGCTTGAGTACTCAGATGACAAACCTGGTACTTTGGAGGCAAATTTGGAAGGTATATTAATTTTGTGTTTTGGTTAAGTTAGCTCCTAAAATGCTTCCTCAAAGCAGTGAAAAAGTATTTATCTGCTAAATCATGTGGAAACCTGGAATGTATATTATGCATTTACTTCTTTTCCTTGAGCTTAAATACAAAGGCTGCTCAATGCCTTGCCTACAAAGTGAGGATGGGGAAAAATACAAACCCTCCACAATGACCAGGGTTTTCCCATGCA
Source organism: Semnornis frantzii (assembly GCA_013399775.1). Taxonomy (NCBI): domain Eukaryota; kingdom Metazoa; phylum Chordata; class Aves; order Piciformes; family Ramphastidae; genus Semnornis; species Semnornis frantzii. The sequence goes on from VWYK01097671.1 coordinate 39,188, forward strand.
CTGATTCCAACCCTGATTTCAGAAGTGATCTCATTTGGACAAAGGCACTGATACCCCTCAGGTCACATGCAAAGAAGGTATAGGAAGCCCTTAATACTCATTGTGCAATGTTCGCTCCTCCTTCTGTCACCACTTCTTCCCTCAAATTCTGCTATCCACCTATTTATCTTCCCCCCCTTTCCCCCTAAATTAGTTATTCTTCCCCACAATCCACTTTTCTGCTTGGTGCCTTGGTGCATTCTTCTACCTCCTGTGCTGTTTACAGTCATGGAATCATAGAATTATTTAGGCTGGGAAAGACCTTTAAGATCATTAAGTACAACCATTAACCCAACTCTACCAAGTCTGCTGCCAAGCTGTGTCCCTTGGCACCACATATCTGCCTCTTTGAAACACGTCCAGGGATGGGGAATCCGTCACTGCACTGAGCAGCCTGTTCCAGGGCTTGACAACTGTTCTGGGGAAGAAACTTTTCCTAATATCCAATCTAGACCTCCCTTGGCACAACCTGAGGCTGTTTCTACATGTTCTGTTGCTTGTTACGTGGGAGAAGAGACCTTGCTCCAAACTTCTTTCAGAGAGTTGTAGAGAGCAATGAAGTCTCCCCTTAGACTGTTTTTCTCCAGAGTAAACAAGTCCAGTTCCTTCAGCTGCTCCTCAGAAGGCTTGTGCTCTAGACCCTTCACCAGCTTCATTGGCCTTCTCTGGACATGCTCCAGCACCTCAGTGTTCTTGCAGTGAGAGGCCCAAAACTGCACCCAGTATTTGAGGTGTGGCATTTGAGAGC
>VWYK01097674.1:1004-13394 GCA_013399775.1 Semnornis frantzii
TCTCTTGGGTCAGAGATTTTTTTTTTTTCCCCCTTGAAAAACAAGCACTCACTACAGTCTACATTTTAGTGACTTGTTTACTGGTGTGTCTTTCATATCCAAATTCTTGGCTACAGAGAAAGCACTCAAATACTTTTCTCTTTGTCAAGAAAAGTAGATGAAAATTGTCTGAAATTGGAGCCAAGTTCGCATTCTCTGGAGTACCATTTCAGCCTTTGGGACGACCCTCTTAAGTGCAGAGTAACTGAAAACTTGAGCTAGGTTTGTTTGAACAATCTAAAGTTAAAGAAGAGACAGCAAAACAAATACTTTTTAATTCTTGTGCTTTTTATATTTACACTGGCGGTGGTGTCTTCCTCAGATAAAACGTTTTGATATTAAGCAGTTCCTCTAATTTTACTGGGCTCTGTTTCTTTTTATGGTAACACACACTGTGCAGGAAGGTCATTATACGGCAGAAAAAAAGCTGTCAGCATAAAAGAGAAAGTTAACATTGCACATGTTGTCTTTGTTTATGGGGTTCCTGGAATGTGTTGTGAATCAAGCCAAATGATGGCTCAAACTGTTCTTTTGAATATGCTGGATGGCCTCTCCATACATTCTGCCAGTAACAGATACTTCCATCTTGCAGGTACAGGCTGTAAAATTATCTGTGAAAGCATCTTGAGAATTTCCTTTTTATGTTGCTAGTATTTGCTTTTAAAGACCATTTATATTTTTGTTACAGATTGGGAGAATGTGGTCATTGTTGCATTCACTTGAGACAACTGTGTGTGCTAAGAACATTGAAATTAAAAATGAAACATGTATTTATTGGTTGTGCATGCAAAGCTAGTTTAGCTTAGCGCTGATCTCAGTATTGTCTAATGACTGTGCATCACAGTGAGCCACTGGTGATTTTTTTTCATCTCATTTAGTATTACATTAACATCTGTGGTACAAACAACCATTCGTCAGCTGGCAGGTTTGAGTTCCAGAGAAAGAAATATAGATATAAAAATAAAGATACTTTACATTTTTTGAGTTCCATTCTCCAACAGGTTTCATGTCTAAGGTTAACCCAGAGCAAAGGAGTGAAAACAGTTAAATAACTGTTAGGTTACATAAGCAGCAGTAAATACTTAAATTTTGTACCTTATTAAAAAAAAGATTAAAACCTTGTCTTCTCTAAGCAAAAACTACTGTCTTTGGTTTCTACTTGAAATGAGATTCCCTCTTAAACTGGTGTGAGACTGACCAGGTTATAATCATCTTAAGGATTCCTGCTGAATTAGTCCTGCACAGGAGTGGGGAAGGAGCCCTGATGACTTGGGACATGAGGGATCAAATCAACAATTAAAGGATAATAGTGAGTTGGGAAGGAAAGGGAAGATGACTAGCCAGGAAGGATTAGCTTGAGTCAGGAACAAATTTCCTGAAATTACTCAAGCAGGTGTTTAAAGAGAGGTGGGTTATGCTCTTAAGGAGTGATTTTCAGAAGCATGTCAGCCAGCTACAAGGAGGTCTGAGAGGCCAGCGAGAAAGAAACTCCACTGGGAAAGAGAAGGATGCTGCCTTGTAGGGTCAGAGAGAAAGTAGTGGAAGACAACAAGATTTCTGCTCTTCCCTGGGAGGGGCAATGTGTGTTGTACTTGTGAAGGAGGTTAACATGCTAGCTGACAGACCCTTTCCATTGGGAGAGGAAAAGGAAGGCTTAAAGAGCTAACATACGTATTTTCAGTGTGGTTTCTTTGTATGATATCACTAGATATAAAAAGATTTGCTGAAAGGAGGACAACTGACTCTTGTAAACAGGAGAGCAAGCTCCTCAGGGAAAACCAGCATCTTTTGTTAGACCAGTTGATGATGCTAGGGGTAAAAAAGACAATGCCTAAAAGTTGCCTGCCCCATTCTGCAGCCTCAGTAGGGAAGGGGACACACACAAAGGTTTGTCTGAGACCTTTTACAAGCTCCATCCCTGTACTTTGACACTGGGGAGCTGTAACCAGTTCAAGGGACAAAATGGATGTCACCATGGTGAGGAAAGAGCTTTCTGTTCTGAAGAGCTGTACTAGCATGATCTGTCAGTGAAGTGTGAGCATCATCTCATGAAATGATCTGGGTGTTAACAGTTGCTACAGCTACCTGTGTTTATTTTTATTAAAATATTCTCAGATTTTGTTAGTTCAAGTGTATACACATCTGCCTTGTGAATCAGAACAAGGATTTGGTTTTCTCATTTTCAATGTGTTTCATTACTCTGGATTCCTTTACAAGCCAGGCCAATATTTGTTTGGCTGAGTTCCTTTAGGAGCTGTAGGGGAATGGACACCTCAAATGCTAATTTCTGATTTTTATATGCGCTATAACACCTATATTATTCCTTTTGGGATTAGCATTCTTTAGGCAATGGTTTTGTTCAGGAGCAATTACATTAGTGTTCAGTAAAGCCAAAGGTGTGTATTTTACTTGTTATGACCTATTTGTCAAAACACTGGTATCCATTAAAGACTTCTCCCACCTAAAGGAAGAAAGCAGAGTTTATCTGGATGTCAGCGGTTTTGATGTACTGCTAGCTTCTGGCCTCAATCTAAATAAAAAGGAGTGAGACCTGCAAATACTAAGTATATAAAATTCCAGTGTATTTTATTGGACAAGGAAACTTCATGTTAAAAAAGCACTGTACTTTGAATGATTTCCAAAATACATTGTTGGATTCAAAGTTGTGAAATGTAATTGCTTCTACATCCTGACAGAACCACAGGATCTGGAGTGGCTTAAGAAAAAAGCGAAGACTGAAGGCCAGGTTTTCAGAGACAACTTAGTCCACTAAAATTAATGCAAGTTAGGCACCTAAATGCCTTTGAAATCTGGCTCCAGGCCTGTAGGGGTTTTTTGTTATTGTTAATACTTTGGACATTTTCTTTATGCCAGCCCTTCAGTTCAACTCAAGGAACAGGAGAGGGATTTCCTGTGTCGGTCAGCAACGTGCTGTTTAGCACTGGAGCTAACCCCAAGTGCAGGGCTGGGCAGTGCTGCTCTGGGACTTGCTCGGCATTAATATTGCTCTAGTAGAAGTCAAAGTTTAATTGCTGATATGACATTTGACTCTGTTCTGAGCTGCAAATAAGTTCTGAAATAAGTAGGATGTCAAAGGACAGTTTTCCCTTCCCTCCCCCCACTTTTGTTTTTTTTCCCCTTGGGTTTCAATGTTCCTCCCCAGACTTGTTTTGAGGAAAGAAAAAAAAAATATAANGAACTCTGCTTGTAGTGTAGTCATAGTTTTATGGGTAATAATACCATGCCATTTTTAAAGGGAGGAGCAGCCTTAGAAAGTCAGGCCGGAAAACAGGTAAAAAGTGTAATTTTTTCCTCCATCGAATTATAAAACTATACTCTGCTAGCTGAAAGCATGTGATGAGTAGGAAGTGAGCACTAATCTATTTGACTCTGTCTAAACCTTCATATTTCTATTTATCTCAGTGGGAGATTTTAATATTCTACTGATGTTATTGCTGATGTTTTGCTGACTTTCAGGTCGAGGTATTGGCACTTAAAATCACGTTGACTACCTGAATGCAAAATCAGGCTTTATGAGAATTTATAAAATCATACTACTATGGATCTCGGAGATAGCTGGCTGATAAAAATGGTGTCTGAAAATGATGTAATGAGCTGATTTTACCTTTACTTCAAAGCTCTTTTTCATAGACTTGAAAGGACTATGCAAAGGTGTATGCATATTAAGGCCCATACTCTTAACTTATGTTAGTGGAAGAGTATCTCTAATTGATCTAACCAACAAAGCTAAAAGTATGCGTGAAACTTCTTTGCAGTAGCTACTTTTATAAATTTAACCACTTTTGCCTGGTCTCCAGTTTGTCCTCTGATATTCCCTCCATGCCTGCTGCCTCCTCACTGCAACTCTGGACCATAGTTGCTGGAAATGCAGTGATTTTGCAGGTAATTCAGTGAGGATTGCAAAAAAGTTTGAAAGCTGATCAGCACTTGACTTAAAGTTCTGGCACATGAGGACCCATACCACCATCTATGGTGTTGAAGAAGTGATGAGTGTGCCAGGGTGAGAAATACAATACACGGGCAAAGAAAACTGCTACCCTTGTCGGCAGCTCAGCGCATGGCTGGAAAAGTGTGGGAACACAAGAAAACAAAAAGTTGTAAAAATTAATTCATCATTAAAGAGATGTTGCATTTGCATAGCAGATTTCAATATGTAGTTAATTTATTGTGAAAATTAATAGCATTATCTTGGAGAAGTGATGGAAACCTTTTATTAATTTCTTCATTTCACCCTGCATGTCCTTATTTATTTTATGCCCGTGTTGCTTGGAGTGTAAGCTAACTGAAATTTAGGCACAGATTTAAGCAGTTTGAACAAATGGGGCATATTATGGGGGAACTCATGAATGACATCCGATTCTTCTTGGAGGTGTGAAGGCAAACTAGTGAGAAATCTTCAGCTAGGAAGAGTCCTGGGGAGACAAGAGCCTGTAATCATGTCCTTCTCCCTTTGACTCCTACACTTACTGTATTTTGAATCAAAACATTTTGACAGAGGAACTGAAGAGTTTTTATCGTATGGCTGCTCCTAAGATTGCTCGAAATAAATCAGCAATTTTTCCAAATAACTTACTGGGCTTTTAAAATTATTTGGGAATGGAAACACTAAAATTCTCCATTCAGAAGAGTGACTCCGAACTATCGCCTACACTTCAGAGCTGATAGAACTAGAGGCTGTTGACATATTGAAGGCCCTTAGGGAAGAGTACAATTCAGTATGTCTCTTGTCCTTGGAAGCACTTAAAATACTGACATGGTTTCATCAGTTGATCTGTATAACCATTTTTATCTTGATTAATCAAAGAGATAGGTTCATTATAGTTTTTGTCTCTACTCAAAACCTACTTGAGTAAGCTTAATTAGCGGAAAATTGGACACATCCTCCAGTTTATGTGCTGCTTTTTTTCAGTAATTCGCATGTAAATAAGAATTCATAAGTAACAGAATTATGAATACCCAGGATATCTTTCTCCATTTAGAAAAAATTATTTTCAAAGTCATCTCTGCACTTCAGTTCAATAGAAAACCTGTCAAATACCTAGCAAGCGCTTACAGTCACCAGAGAAAATCCCTCACCAGGTTCTCCAGAACCTCAGTGATTGCCACTGGCATAGATTTTCCAACTGTGCGTTGTTTATCTGGGTTCTTGACACTGTGTCCTTCTAAGTAGAGGGAATAGTATGGCTACAGGCATGTTAATGCCCTCCAATAGCAAGAAAAATGGTTACAGGATGGATTCTTGTTTTTCAAAAGTCAGCACTATGAACTTGAATAAATCTATTGAATTTCAGCTTAGCCTGGTGGGAATACAAAAGGAGTCACTTGCTCACTAGTATACATTTATTAGAAGGACATGGAACTGTTGGAGCGGGTCCAGAGGAGAGCCACAAAGATACTCAGAGGGCTGCAGCAGCTCTCCTATGAGGACAGGCGACAAGAGTTGGAGCTCTGCAACCTGGAGAAGAGAAGGCTTTTCGGAGACCTTAGAGTAGCCTTCCAGTATCTGAAGGGGGCCTACAGGAAGGCTGGGGAGGGACTATTTACAAGGTCTCGCAATGACAGGACGAGGGGTAATGGGTTTAAACTGGCAGAGGGAAGATTTAGACTGGATGTTAGGAGGAAGTTGTTTGCAGTGAGAGTGGTGAGACACTGGCACAGGTTGCCCAGGGAGGTTGTGGCTGCTGCCTCCCTGGAGGTGTTCAAGGCCAGGTTGGATGAGGCCTTGAGTGATCTGTCCTAGTGAGAGGTGTCCCTGCCTATGGCAGGGGGTTGGAACTAGATGATTCTTGAGGTCCCTTCCAACCTTACCATTCTATGATTTATATGTGGCACAGATGAAATGAAGCTAGTTAGTGGTAACAGACTTCAAGTAACAGGCATCTAGAATATTTCCATACCGAAGAAAGCATTTTACTGGAGGATAGCTCTACATCTTTATGCAACGAAAGCTTTGCTTTTATTAAAAACAAAACAAAACAAAAAACAAAATAAAACCTCAAAACAAAAGCCCCCAATAACAACAAAAATATCCCCGGACAACCACTAAAACAAAGAAAAACCCAATAAAAAAACCCCAAACAACACGCAAACTTCTTGTGTTTTAAAAATGGCTCTTAGGTGAAATGTGAAAATATAATACGTCATGGAAATGTATTGTCAGATGGACAAGTGGATGGAGATAGGGTAGAAAACGATTCAAATTTTCTAGTGCTTTATCGTCACTTGTATACAGGCCAGGGTGCACCTGAAAGCAGAAGACAGAACAAATGGAGGAAATGTGCCTGTTTGATGAAGAGTACCTCATTTTATGTGGATAATGACTCGGTCTGCACCTTAGTTAAGAAAGTACTGAGGAACTCAGAGTTCTATTTTTGCATTTAGATTTTCCATGTAAATCAGTGGGGGTTGCAAATTGTCCCATCTTTCAGAAAACAGAATATTGATAATTTAGGTTTCTACACTGTCTCTCACTTGGAGTAAGGTGGGTTGGGGTTTTTTGTTTGTTTGTTTGTTTTTGTGGTTTTGTTTGTTTGTTTTTCCCTCAAAGGAGGACTATGAAGACCATTTTTAATGTGAGTTTGTCTGTAGCTTGCCAGCGACATCTTTATTATGCAGTCATGTACGGTGGCCCCGTGGGAGTTTCATTTCACTGATGATTATTTCCCAGACTTTGGCCAGACAATTTCTCAGGCTTATGTGGTTCTGAGCAAGTGTTTCAGAGCAATCCCCTTCTTCACTGCTTATCAGTGTCAGATTTTCAGATATGTAAATGATGTATAACGTGTGACAGTCCTGTCTCTGGAGCTCAAATACGTTTATTTGAAAAGGCAATTCTTTAAGTCTGGTTTTGAAAGTCGCAATGATCTTGGTGGTACTAGAGAGAAAAATAAATTCTTTCAACAACAGAGAGGGAGAGAGACAAATGTTTTAATCAGAAGAACAAAGAAAACCCGTGTGTGCTCATCAGTACCAGGGTTGGTGGGGAGAATTTACTTTTTTTTAATTAAAGTGAAAAGCTAAGTCTCGCTGTTAGACTGCTTGTTTCTGTTTCAGATTATGTGGCTGCATCATAACTTATTAATCAATGCTGTTTTTCTGTGCACGAGGAACTTATTTATTGCATTTATATAGCACTGCCTGATGAACAGGGTGGCTGCTTACAGTGCAGTGATATTGAGGTAGTTTGAGCTATAAATATTTTTAATTATCTCTTTGTTGATGGATGGATTATTCCTCTCCGTGAAGGCAAGGGCTCGCCCAAGTACCTTAAGAGAACAATTTGAGTGTCAGTTTCACAAGTGAAAAAAGTCCAAAAAGGAAAAGGAAGCAATTCATTCACAACGGGACATGGTGCAGCGGAGGATAACCTGCCTTCAAAGATTTTTGTTTCGAGTATTATAATGTTTAATAAATAGTTTACTTCAAAGGCCTTTGCTGGAGAGAAAAAAAAAAAATAAAATAAGCAGCTTTCCTGCTATTCTTGTTCACTGGTCCAGTGTTGCTATAAGTAGCTCATATCCTGTCCTCTGTGGTCTCAGGTGGTTAGCTTTTGTTTGGGAAACTGAAGCTTCAACTGAAAGAGCTGTGCCACCAGTTAAATTATTAGGTAGTTGACAATATGTCTCGAAAATCAATGGAACTCATTGTGGAACTTAGTGGGGTGACTTTGGCAGGGGAGGAGGGGTGTTGGTATTATTTTGGGTGATGAGCAAAGGCGACAGATCGGATCATGTAAAAATAGAAGTTGCTAAGAAAGACATCTAAAGTAAATTCTTCACTTCCATCTTCCCCCACAACATACTTTTTTTTCCCCTCCAAGTATTGTTGGAGTACGAGATATATTGGGACATCATTTGATCTGTCATCAGTGTCATGATGAGCTCTAACAAAACTCACTCCTCTTTGAAGTTCTTGTGACTCACTCTGTATCCATTTCAGAATTTCTGTATTGTTTTGTTTCTGCTAAATGTTGTGCTTTGTACTTGTGTTCCATCAAGTAAAGAAATGACTCAAGGCTTAGAGGAAAAGGCTTGGGTGTTTCCCAAATAGGTTTTCTAGTTCTGGGCATACAAACTAAGCTACTGTTTTGTGTTCTTCCATTGTTTTCATTCTGAGTTGTTTCAAATCATTTCAGTGTTATGTTGCTACCATCCTTCTAAGCCTCATGTTTGTCTTTCCTTGTGAGTTCTCATCTTGGGAGACTGTCTGGATCTGAACAAAACTATCCAGTCTCTAAGGAAAGGATCATGAAACAAAATTTTGCAGAGCTCCAGCCTTCAATTTAGCCCATTGTAACCAAAAGTGCAACAGGACTTTGAAGAGAGCTGAGCAGTAAAAGAAAGGAAATTCTGCTGGGGCTACCTTCACTTCACCCCTACTTTTAGATGAATGAATATGGACATTTTTTTTACAAAGTTCATAACTCACTCCTCCTTGATAATACATTTTCCTGAGATCACATCTGGCATTTAAGATCTGGAGCACATAACCATTAGAGCAGCTTGCTCAGGTTGGAGATTTACTGGGATGACTTGAAGGGCTGCACACCCCATTTACTTGGGCACATCAAAGTCAGAAATTTTCATGAGTTTCTACAAGTGGATAACAGAATATCCCATGGATAACAACTTACTGCTTAATGGAAAAAATAATCAATAGCCTGTTTCTAGGAGTGTATGTCTTTTAGTATCCTGCACTTGCTTTCCAGTTAAATGGTAGACAGTAACAACGATGGAACTTGATCAATGCTTCAAGATAACATTCAAAATGCAACCTCCAACAAAATGACAAGAGAAAACTAAACTCATAAATGGACCAAGGAGGATAAAGGAGATGCCTGGGGATGTTTCAGAGACACATCCTTTGGCCATGATTTCAGTGCCTTCCTTGTGGAATATCTTGTATTTCCAGACACAGCAACTCCAAGCCAGTGAAATGAGGAATATTCTCCTCACATAAGATTTTATCTGAGGAAGGAGTTTTTGTCACTGGGTATCAGTGGGATAAGGAGAAGGCTGAGTGCAAAGGCAAATAACAGTTCTCCAAAACCAGGGTATTATGATGATCTGTAAGGAAGGCCTCAGCTAGGAAAAATACAGTCTTTCTCTAGCACAAAGTGCATAAGGCATAATATTGAGTTGTCTTAAAACCTGTTTTTCTGTTTCGTAATGCATGGTCTGCAATAATTTTCTTGGCTACTCTGGCTGGAGGAAAGCTGTTTTTTACCAAATAATATACTCACAGAGAGGTAGAGGTGATTCTGATAATATTGTAGAGTTTTTGCTATTGACTCTGCATTTCATCAGAGTCATTATCTGATGACTATGAAATATTTAGTCCCTTCAATGTGTCAAGGAAGCAATTATCTCAAATCAGCTTCTCATTCAACTTATAGCTAATGAATAACTATCACAAACTAATCAGTGCTGTAATGGTAATTAGTAAAGTGGGAAAAATAACTGGAAATTAAAATGATTAAACTTTCCTGTTTGGAATTCCTTGTTGAGCAGTGAGTAAATCTTGTGTTATTGCTCAAATCAGAAACAGTGTATGGTCACTTGTGTGTTTGTGCTACTGTACCACTCGGACAAATCCTCTGTACTGCAGCTCTGCAGCTCTTTGAAGGTAGAGGACAGAGACTGCCAAGAAACAAGCTTATACCTTCTTCTGACCATGGCCCCTTTTCAGTCCTTTCACCATCCATGCCCATGCTCACATTTTGCCAAGCTCCTGCCCCACCCCTCAAGCTTTTCCTTACTCAGTGTCTATACAAAAGTGGATGAGTCCTCATCTGCCAACCTCACAGTTTGGAGTCCTTTCCGCATCACCAGGTCCAGTAGTATCTTCCTCTGGAATAAACTGCCTGTAGGAAATTCTGAAGCTCTTCATATTTTGTCTTAGTGAAATTTATCTGCCGCAGAGCAAAACCTTGAAGCTCCCTCCCAACCACCCATCCACCAGCATGTGTATGAAACAGTGGCTTGCCTCTTTTTTTTTTTTTTTCATAGAAGAACCTTTTGTCAAGAGGTTGTCTTATCCCACAGCAGTAAAACTATGTATCTGTGCTTCCTTTTAAGAGAGAATGGAGTTATGTCTCTTTTGCTAATGTTTCCTGAATCAGAAGCAGCATTTTCCGAAACCAAAAAGCACAGCAGTCTTTCACCAGTGTAATGAAAACAACCAAAACCTAGACATTGCATTCTGAAATTACTCAGGAGAGAGAATGAGCTACTTCCAAGGGTGATTCTCTTCCATGTGCTGCTCTGCTTGGTCTATAAAGGGGACTAAAGGAGTCAAAGTTTCTATTTTCAAACTTCGACGTCTGGCTTTCATGCATGTGATGCACTCAAGACATCTGTGGAGAGCTGACAGCTGTAATGCAGGACCTGCAGGTGCCCTACAGTTTTCCACAGCAGCATACAGAAACGGGATGGGACACCTTAAAGCATACAAACTGGCAGTGGTGCCTGAACCTCACCCTAAAACTGGATGAGATGTAGCAGGAAGCTTCTGTTAGCATTTAGAATTTACTGGGAGCATTACCAACAGTTTCTCTTTAGTGTGTGACTTATTAATGAATACCTTAACTGAAGAACAAAACTTCCTTTAGGATGCGTTTCAAAAAGTATGAGAACAAGGGAAAACTTTGTTGTGTTCCATTTTTCATGCTGCTGATTACAGTAAGTGCCCCTCTGCTTACCCCCACCCCCCCAGATACATTCTTGCACAGGAAAGAATGACTGTAAGAGAAAAGGTTTTATAAACCTTAGAAGAGAACAATATTCTATTTACATAAATATCTGTATATAGAAATTGTACATACACAGTGGAGGTTTATATGCTTGTGTATAAACACTGTGTATAAAGATTAAAGTATGGTGATAAAAATGAAATAATTTAATGTGAATGTAAATGAATGAGATGATGATTGAACTTTGTGTGTTCTGGTAGTAAAGCTCTGCATTTGATAGGGAAGCTTAATTTGGGTTTTGGTTATTTTGTTTTGTTTTGTTTTTTCCCTGTTTGTAATTTTGTTGATGTGAATGTTAAATGAATTAGTGGAATAATGAATTCGGTTAGTAACTGGTATCTTAAATTAAATAGTCAAACATTGGGAAAATGAGGCTGAGAAGAGTAGAAACAAGAAGAAAAAAGCAACAAAGAATAAATATTCCTTAGCAGTTGTTGTTAACTGATACACCCTCACTGCCCTACTGGCAACCTTCAGTGTGGTGGACTCCAGCAGTTAACAGTACCTCTTCTGCATTGAACACATCTCGTATTGATTACTGTTTGTCATTACAGGCACTTGAAATGTAAATTACAAAAGGTTTAATATTGTAAGGGAAATAATTTTGTGTGGCTTGTTAATTGTGATTCAGTTTCATCTTTATTCTGCAAAGCTAGATACAGTGTTTATGGTGGTTTTGAGAGAATTGTGGTAGATTGTGATTGACATATGAGTATTTTTAGGAAACATGAGTGAAGGGAAAGAAATACGGATGGCATATATTGACTTGCCATATTTTTTGCAAGCAGGCCTCCAAACAATGATTGATGTTATTTATGATCAGATTTATTTTTTAAAGAAGCTACTTTAGACTTTCACGAATTCACATTTTTTTCCAAGAAAATTCAGTATTGAAAGGTGTACAAAAAGAAAAGTCACATAGTTGATTTCTGAAATATGTGAACTCTAAAGACTGTTTAAGGTTGCCATCCATCTCTCTCTCTCAGCAAATACATAAAAACATGCCAGTGTTACTCTAAAGCTCTCTGCTTTTGTTTTCTTGGCTCTTACACAAAGAATACCTGAATATTAAATCAAAAGTAATGCATGAGATCAAGTGTGCTGTGAGAAGTGCCTTCCTTCAGTGTACTCCCCAAAGTTTTCTGTAAAGTAAAAGGAGGATTGCTCAGTACCTGCAATGGTTGAGGAACTTGATGGAAAGAAGGAGTGGTACCTTGGTAGCTGGGAAAATTACTGGTGCAGCATGACTTCAGAAGCAGTGCAAGTGAGGTTATTACTCTAGGAAAAAGACTGAAAAGCTGAAGTGTGGTAGGAATTTAAGGACATGTTTTACAAGTGAGGAAGAGCAACCAGAAGACCAGCTCTCACTGAAAGGGAGTGGTCACAGGCACCCATATCTTTAATGTCTTCTAAAATTTCCTTTTCACATATTTTAATTTAAAATAAAATTTCTTTGCTAAAGTCACCATTTTTAGTTAATTTTGAAGTGATTAGAGAAGGTATGTCAGCCTCGTAGACACTAGTTTTATTTTCAATCTGTGCAATGCAACATGATTCTTAGTGTGATAGTTTGGGAGTTC
>VWYK01097678.1:12693-32573 GCA_013399775.1 Semnornis frantzii
TTGGGTGAAGCCATAGGCTTGCTTTAGCCTTCTTTGGGCAGAACACAGCCTTGCACAAGGCAACCCTGTGCACCTTGTTTACTGCAGCTGCTGGGCAGGCCACAGACCCCAGACTTAGTGACTCCAGGTTCTTAGTCCCTTTTTCTGTGGTTGCTCTCCCCAAAACAGCAGGAGGGAGAGCAGAAAACCATGGCTGGGCAATCCAGGAGAGGTACAAGCCCAATTTGGCCTGCCTAGGCCTGTCACGACAGTTTTCTACAGGAATTGTACCTCATGCAATCCATCATGATCTCTGCTCTAGTAGGAACTGGTGATGCTTCCAGTCAGTTGCATCATCCTAGTGGGAAATGTTAAAAAAACCACCACCTGAGCCCAGCCTGGAGGACAAATGTAGAGTATGGACTAATGAACTACGTCTGCCTCAACTCACCATAAGGATGTTTTGGAGCTGAAAAAGTCTGGTTTAATTTGAAACATTTGGAATGCCAATACATTCCAGTCTCCTCCTATCCAGAAGATATAACACAAAAATTAGTATGTTAAGTTTTGGGAACCAAAATTTTCATTGAAAAACCATCAGAAAAAAAGCCCTAACTCTCCTTTTTTTCTTTAAACTTTATAATTGAGCACAACTGGCAATAACAGACACTGCTGCAAATGAAAAGGCTAGGGAGAGGCTGATGACTAGACACACATTCCACAGCAGCCAAACCTTACATTTTCAAGCTAGCACTAAACATTATGGGTGATACCTGGGCTAGAGGAAAGATGGACCTGGAAAGATGATTTGGCAGAACAAGGTTTCAGAGTCATAACCTGTTCTGTGCTGAGGGGTTAAAGAGAAGGCTTTGGTTTCCAGTGCTGTCAGCTCAGTGCTCATAAAACAGCTTAAACACTCTTTATATCTTTCTCTAAAGCAGCAGATGAGGGTGAAATGTGGCAGAGAGGAGTTTTCAACTAGTCAGCTCCTTTGAATAACAACTATCTCCCTTCCAAATTTTAAATCTTGTTCCCTTTATTCCTCTGATTCGTTCTCAGCCTTTGCATCATTTATTTTTCCTCTCTGACTTCTAAAAACAGTCATTCACCTGAGTGATGAGCAGAGGAAGGAAAAGTGTGCTAAGCTGAAAGACTTAGCTTTGTCTGCTTGCAGTTCTTACCTCAACTACCTTCAATTGCCAGTTTCACTTAGGTTGTGATGGAGAAAGGACTTCAAGGCATACCCTGCTGAACAGAATGACTAAAGAACAGCTCAGTCCTTGTCATGTAGACAGTGATGGAGAAAAGTACATCTGATAAAACTTAAACAAAACCAAGTGACAAAGTTGCTTCACCTGTAAGAAAGTAATTAATTACTCTGAAAGACAGATCTCATTTTGTGCTGGAACAGTCTGGAACAACATACTGCAATCTGTTGTTGTGTTAGCTGAGCTACAGCTTCCCTCCACCAGGAAGATGGGTTAGAAATTCAATATCTTTTTCAGTACAAAGTTCTGTCTGGTGAGAGCCATATTCCAGCTAAGGCACTGAGTCCTTTAATGTGGAAGCACTGTTTCAGGGGGAATTTCTCTTGGAAGTGTTCTTGTGAGCTGATATGCCTCCTGTTTTTCTAAAGACTGAGAGGGAGAGAATTAAGAGAAAGTGATGCTACCATCAGGGTATTTGGATCTTAGCAGAGGATCACTGAGAGCCCCAATGCCTGTTAGGACATGCACACATTATATAACCTCATCATGAACTTCTTCAGTCACTTCTTGTAACTTCTGTTGTCTACCCTTCCTAGTCTTACTGCTTCCAGCCTCCCCCAGTTACTGATTTGTGGTCAGAGTATTACTCTTCTGTTAGCATAGGTTCCAGAGAACCCTACAGGAAGAAGAAACTAATTGTTGAGTATGATTTTATGTTAGTTGGTTAGCAGTACATTACTGAAAGATAGAGGTTGGAGAACCTTTTGTAAGGAACATGACTGCCATTTGGCCTGGATGCCTGAGCAAGACATAGTGAAGGAGATGCTTTCTAAACTCACAGTCAAAAGAAAGACCATGTCTTGGCATATTAGGAACTTAAAACCCAAGTCAAAGCTGGGAAGTTTATCTTGTTATCATAAAACTACTCCTTTCATATCCTATCATAAAACTTTCTCCTTTCATGTACCACTTGCCCTTTTCCCCTTCTTCCTTACTATGCTGTACTTGCAAATATTTCTTTTTACTTATTATTTGCAACTTTTTTTTCACTCATCCACAACTCAAGATTTATTGCCAAGGTAGGACTTCACTCTCCCTGTTCCCTGTTATCCTATAAGACAACTCCAAGCAGCAGACACCTCGACACTTCCTGTCCTCTCTCTGGGCTTACTGCTCTCTCTAATGTGGCTGACTTTCAAGGCTGAGCAAGCTTCTTGATACTGGTTTGCAGCAGAGCTGTCCTTCTTCAGGGTAGCAGTTTTGGGAGCAACACCTCTAAAATGATGCTTCTTAGTATCTGCTGCTGCGCAACAGATCCTTATGCTGCTCTGCTCCACTGTTTCATTCCTGCAAAATTCATTCACAGAGCATTCAGTCTGCTCCTTACTTTCACAGAAACATTCTGTTTGGAACATCCCCCCAGGATCACCAAGTCCAACCTATAACCCTACTCTACAAGATTCACCTTAAACCATATCCCTAAGCACCACATCCAAACGACCTTTAAACTCATCCAGGGTTGGTGACTCAACCACCTCCCTGAGTAGTTCATTCCAGTGCCTTACCTTTGTGAGGTGACCTTTCAGAAAAACACCTGAGAGCTGGAGATGATGCAATTTCTTACCCTTTGTCACTGCATTTATTAAGTAGGAGAGTTTGGAAACCAGATGAAGCTCAAAATGCTTCGCTTGTAAGCAAAGTAGGGTACCAATAGGATATTTAGAACTCTGCTGGCTGGCTGTTCTACCACCCCATCAACAAGAAATGCCATTGGAACATGCACTGAGTAAAAAGAGGGGATTAGTTTTGCAGAAGAAAGGTGATCCAGCCTATAAAAGGTTTTATGCCCTGAAGAATTGTTTCCAACCTCAGTAATGAACTGAGGGAATGGACCTGCTCTCGTGCTTTGTCTGTGTCTCAGATTTCTATCGATATTTCAGAATCACAATGTAACTCACCTGAAAAGGGAAAAAAACACAAATTCTCCTTTTTTTAGTTCTTCAGAGTGATTCTTCTACTCCTCTTTTAATGGACGGGCTTATAATAATAGCATCATTTTCTCTTACTGCAACTTAAAGAGGAGGTAATACATTAAAGCAACAAACTTCACAGCATCACTTGAACTAATGAGTGTCTCTGTGGTCAGAAAGAAGCATAGGGAAAGGGCTTGGTTTCCCTAAGAGCTCCTTTGTGGCAGTTCAGTAGCTCAGCTGCCACTCTCTGTTTGGAGCATGGCAATGCAGAGAGATCAGCCCTGAAGTGCCTGCAGGCAAAAGAGAAATCCAACCAAAAGGGTTGACAAGTTCATGCCGTGCCCTATTTGCCAGGCTGAGGAGTCACAGAACAGGGTCCCTGCAGATGCAGCTCTTTAAGGTCCAAGGAGCTACAATACACCAGACTGCCTTGGGACAGACATGTTACTCTAGAGAACCTGTACATTCTTGTAGCCAAGCCCTGAAGCTCCTTCTGGAGAAATCACATCAAGGGGAACAGGTATGAAAAGCCACATGCAGTGCCTGTGGACAATACCCTGACAGCACAGGCACTGAGCCCCTCAGTGTGGATATAACTGACAGGACAGACAAAGACCTGCACAAAGAAGTGCCTGTAGTTTGGCTTCTAAGTCTTCCTATTAGGTTCCCAAAATAAATGTCTGTATTTTTTCAAAAGAGTTCAGCACTGAGGAGATCCCATTCAGAACCTTGTCCTTAAGCATGGTTACCATTAAGCAGGATATTCAGCTCCCATCCTGGGAAGTCCAGATTAGCATAACCACATGCAAATTTTCACACAGCACAGAAAAGAACCAATTTCAGAGTATAAAGTTATGCCTTAAATAGCTTTCTTTTGATCCTCATATTAAAACTCAAGTTGCCCTCCTGAGCAGTAGGGCTAACAAAGCCTGGGCTTCCATTGATTTGTGCCCAATTTTCCAGCAATTTAACAAGATGAAAGCTCTAGCTGAAGTCTTCATTGCCCTGCAGAGAAGAGGGTGCACTCCTGTGCAGGGGACTCATGTAGCAGATTTGCTCATAGGTGATGCTAAAAAGTCCTTTTTGGGGGGCCTGTGCCTTCGTGAAGCCTGCAGGAATAAAGCATAACTGAGACCTCTCTTTCAAAGTTGGGTGTGTTGAGAGAAAAATGGCTCTGAAAGTCTTGGGAATGAACAGACTGAGTGATTGGAGAGATTTTGTGAAGTTAGTACTGGACAAATAGGAGTATCAGCAGCTGCAATGAGTTACTCCATTTAGTGCATCTCTAGAAACATCTCTATTAGACCTTCTCCTCAGCTCTAATCACCAGCCCCTATCTCTTCTCAGTGACTATATAAGGAAAGGCTTAGCTTGTGCAATTGAGAGGTCACCAAGACTGAAGTGCTCCATCCAGGAGCATTAAGCTCCATTGAAAAAAAGAAAAACAACAACAACAAAAAAATAGAAACACAAAAAAAACCCAACAAAAAACCCAACGAACCACAACCAACCAACCAACACAACAACAAGACCCACAAAAACCACACACACAAAAGTAAAACAAAAACAAACAAAGCAAACAAATAAAAAAAACAACAAACATTTTTGTGTTGTCTTTTCTCTCTGTTTTCTAACAGAACCTGGGAGCATGCCTACGATTTGGCAAAGCTTGTGACCAGCAGCACCTGTGTGATCCAAGTATCGTGGGACCTGTAGCTAGGACCTGAAGCATCACCTCTCATTTCAATGTGACTCGTGTTACTGTGACAAGTCTTTCACTGACTCTGCAGCTTGTTCATGGAAATTCTACTCAGAGAGCTTAAAAAAAACCCTAACAATCCAAAGGTTCTGTTAACAGACTTTCTGAACAGCGCTGCTTGTTAGCATCCCCTATTATACAAATAATAAAACACAAATGCTCCCCTCCACACATAAGAAATAGGAGTCTGAAGCAGTTACAAGTTTCTGGTGCCCAGAGTGCAACTCTGAAAAGTCATTTTTCATAACACCTAAAGCCCTCCAGGAACCTTCAATTATAACACACACTGCAATAAATAATAGTTTATGTCTACTTATATAAGTAAAGAACATAAAGTGAAAACTCCTCAAGTGTTTGATGGTTGCTAATTGAAGCAAGTACAACTCCATCTCTTGTTATCTCTTCTACACCTCACTCCCATTGTCTGCTTGCATCTTGTCAAAAATTTAGGCTTCGTGTCTCTGGAGCTGGCACAGTCTCTGTGCTGCCTGTTCATACAGGACCTAAAACCACGAGGTATTTATCAGGCCCTCCAGCTGCTACCACAATATAAGTAATTTTATCAACCTAATGTTTTATTTATCTGCACTTAATGTTCCTATTTAAAGGGGAGAGAATGTGGGAATATTAATGGAAAAGTTTGGGGCAGGGAGCTGAGTTATTAAGTTTCACCACTTGAGCTTTTAAGCTTCTCTGTCTGAAGCTGCTCAGATTGATGTGAATGCATCCATATCTCTCATGCAAATTGTCCCACAGGCAGCTATTTTGGGCAGAGCATATATTCATTGTGGTGTCACAAAAGGTCGATTAGGTCTGCTGAAATTCCTGGTTGATGCTGATTGACCGTGAGCGACATTTAAGTCTTTCAAGCTTCATTATCTAACCCATTCTTTGCAGGCTGAACGTGGACCCGAGGCTTACACAGCCTCAAAACAGACACCCCAAGTTGCATGCAGATGTAGGAACTTTTTAATTACCTTTGTGTAGAGAGGGGGGGGAAAAAAAGAAATTNGTTGGCCTGAAAAAGAAACTGTGATGATTTTCTTCTCATGGTGAGGGGAGTTCTTGTTGGCCTGAAAAAGAAACTGTGATGATTTTCTTCTCATGGTGAGGGGAGTTCTTGTTGGCCTGAAAAAGAAACTGTGATGATTTTCTTCTCATGGTGAGGGGAGTTCTTTTTGGTCTGCTACTGGAAACGACACAAACCCCAGCAAGGTGAGTGAGGAGGACTCTGTGGCTGTAGCACAGAAAATTGAAGAGATTTTCCTCTGTTCTCACAAAACCACACTTGTCAGCTAACAATGAAGCCCAAAAGTACCTTCACCTGAAAATCCAAGTTGTCATGGAAAGTGCTAACCAGGTGAAAAGAGAAGGGGAAATGGAGATTCTTCTGAATCCAGAAGTTTGGTGCTTAACTTCAGGTGGTCTCCGTAATTTCTAGCCAATGGAGCCCAACTATTCCAGTGCTGTTTATCTTTACATTGCTAATCCACTTTGCAAAAACTACCAAATTTCACTCCCTCTTGCTGAAAATGGGGAAAAAAGAAACCAAAACAAACCCCACAATTTTTAACACTGAAGCATAGTTTTTCAAAGAACAGTGATGGTTTGCTTGAAAATTGTGTGGTTTGGAAAACAAGTTCTGAAGGCAACATAGCAGCACTGCACCTGATGCACACACACACACATTTAGGAGTGAAGGGAAAGGAAACCTAAGGTCTGCTCTTCACCTTCCCTATAGATTTCTCCAGATTGAACTCTAAGTTTTGACAGGACTACTGGGTCTAGCAGATGGGTGATTTGGGTTGAAATTTACTTCTGTAGAGATGCTTGAAGAGACAAGAGAAAAAGCTTTCAGCAAATAATGTACCAAAAGTAGATGGGAGAACTTCACACACACTCCTTTTATGTGACCGTTGTGATCCCCTGTGGCTGTGCATAGTCTGCAATGGTAAGCACCTCGTGGCTGTAATGACTGGCAACATTTGGCAGGCTTTTGAGAGTTTTAAACAACTCTAAAACCCTCTCAGCAGTGACTGAATATAGACTGACAGAATTGGCATTCCCCCTGCATCCTTTCACTTTAAACATAATCACTCAGTGGCAGTGATTGTGTACATTGTCTTTAACAGTGGAGGGAATTAGCTTTAATGTAACAAAGTGATTGCATCTTGGCTTTCAGGGATGCCTCTTGCAAGCTCCATTCAACACATCCCCACACGAGCAGCAGAATACCACTCCACACACTAACTATCTCCTCTCATAGATAAAAGGCAGTTTTGGCCTCATGACCTGGCAGACATGGTACTTCTAGCAGTGGTCCTTACCTCTTTGTTTGGCACTGTGTGCACAAAAAAACAGTTCTTGCCGTGGGACTTTGTTGTGAAGCATCTTCTTGGAAATATTTGGAACAGTGTTTCACCTGAGGTGTCTCATATGCTCCTGATGCTTTCTCTCTAGTGTCAGTTGAGTCTTGTCTCTCTTTCATCCTGTTCATAAAGCTTCCCTGATTTGGGCTTTTTAAGTGCCTGCTTTGCTGTAAGTCTGCCTTTATTTGCTTTTTTAAGTCGGGGGCCAAAGAGGTTATATGAAGAACATGGGTAAATGCAAGGGTAATTTGAAGTCAGAAGAACCTTTTGCAGTTACAGTAAGATGAGAAGAAACATGATCATTACACAGACCATTTTCATTTATTTATTACACCTCAGGGCAATAACTGGCTTGATGGGGCTATTTTAAAATCATTACCCTACTATTTTCTGTATCTCATCCATTCAATTTCCCACTAAAGATTAAACAACCCACTTGGAGGAAAATATCTTTTTATTAAGGTAGCATTTAAGAAAAAGGTACTGAGCTTTTGAGGAATTAAGTATTTACATTCATATGAAAGAAGAATTGGAATAGAAAGAAGTATCCTTTCTTCCAGGCACTGAAAACACCACTATGATTTAGCAAGTCCCTTCTTCACTGTAAAAGAAGTGTGCTCTCTCTCTCTTTTTCCTCCCCATGTGAATTCATCCCCTCACACAGTGCACTCTTCACCAGAGACTATAACCAACCACCAGGCAAGCAAACTTTTCCCTATTAAATTTTCCTTTATTAACTTTGCCCTGAAAAACAAATTCACTCAGAATCACTGAATGGTAGGGTTGGAAGGGAGCCCTGAAGATCATGTAGGCCAAACACCCTGCTAAAGCAGAGTCACCTAGGGCAAGTCACACAGGGAGGCATCCCAGGTGGGATTTGAAAGCCCCCAGAGAAGGAGACTCCACAACCTCCCTGAGCAGCCTGTTCCAGTGCTCTGTCACCCTCAAAGTAAAGATTCTCCTCATGCTGAAGAGGAACTACTGTTCCTGATTTTATCTGTTGGCCCTCATCTTATCACTGGGCACCAGTGAAAGCAGACTGGTTCCATCCTCTTGACACCTACCCTTAAGTTATTAGCATTCATCTCTCTCAGCCTTCTTTTCTCCAAGCTAAACAGCCAAAGGTCTCTCAACTTTTCCTTATAAGAGGGATGTTCTGTTCTCTTAACCATCCTCTTAGCCCTCTGTTGATATCTCTCCAGAAGTTTCCATTTCTCTTGGAGAACTCAGCACTCAACACAATACTCCAGTACCACACAAATGCTTATTGACAATCTGAAAAAAACAAGTCATCAAATACAACATGTTAACCTGTTTACATATTAACCTTACTAAAACAGCTACTACAACATGCAGCTGGTAGGAAAGCAACTTAAACTGAGTCTGTGAGCAGGTGTCCTACACCAGAGAGCTGTATCCCTGTGACACCACTCAGGCTGCCTGATATGAGGTGCACAGATGCATGGCCTCATAAGGACCTTTCCAAGGGCACAGACAAATTGTAGGGAGGGTTAAAGCTGCACCAAAACCCCACACTTGCAGCTCCTACAGGAAAAGGGAGACTTGCACATCCCCTGTGGGATGCTGCTTGTGAATGTGGGCTCCTAAAGCCTGGACTAGCTGTAGCAGGGTGTTGCAAAGTCTGTGTAAAGTACCATTTTTGAAGTGACTTATCCATCGTATTGCTGATATTGATCCTGAATGGATCATTGGCTGATGGGCAGCTAATTAGATGTCACTAAGTAAAATGATAGACTGCCTCAGTACTGATCTAGGTCAAACAACATGGGCTGGTTTTCCTCTCAATACCCATTACTGCAGACACATGGAAGCCATAGCCACACGTTACACCCCACAGAGCAAACTAATTACACAGGTATGGTAATGAGAGATAAATCCACAGCAGTGCAACCCCTGTTTCCTTCCCAATTCCTATGGCTGGGACAAAATATTTTCTTTTCCTCACCCCCCTCACCCCCTTTTTTTCTGAGGCATGGCACCTCTGATATCCTTTTCAGTAGTAACAATGAGACTGAGTTAGGCTCCTGACACCCCACCAGAATTAGATGGACTGAAGATATAGTGCATGTGCACATCCATATTGTCTGGCTCCAGCTTCAGCTTCTGCTATAACACAGGCACCTTGGAAGATACCATCAACTTTAGATGACCTGTGTCCCAAAAGGGTCCAAGAAACTATATTAGAGCAACCATCAAGCCTATCCCTACCGAACCGGGGGGCCACCAGGCCCCCCGGCCTTTAAGATCCCACTCCCATTCACCCAGTGTGCACCATGAGGACTCACCAGTGATGCCAGGAGGAGGATCCCTCTGCCCAGTTGGGCAAGCTTGGAGCTGCTGCCTTTCCTGAGGCTCATTAAAAAGGGGAGTGGGCGGGGAGGGCAAAGTGGTCACACCTGGGGTGGGAGGAGACTCCAACAGAACCCAGGTGCTCTGGGTTTGAGGGGAAAATTTGGTGGGTAGGCTGAAAAAGGAGCAGATATGGCATTCCAGTGTGATCTGGTAGAGGTGGTCCTGCTCTGGCAGGGGGGTTGGACTGGGTGATCTTTCAATGTCCTTTTCAGTCCCAACCATTCTGTGATTTTGTGACTCTTAAAAGATCAGAGCTCCTTCCAATGCTTTTGGTCCTAATACAAAGGTTTTTTAAGGCCTCTTGATTTCTCTGTGAATGACATTCTCTGACCCTGGCAGACATCCCCATAAGGCAGCCTCTTCATCTCAGCAGAGAGCACCATTTGTGCTGAGATCTTGAGCTGTCCCTTTGCTTGCAGAGCCCCTGAAGTACTCAGGGATTTCAGCGTCTCCGCGTGCTTGTGCAAGCTATTTCCATCACCATCTCAGGATGCTCTGTTGGATGATGATGTGATGTCAAGTCACATTATGTTCAGAGAGATGTGAAAAGATAGGCTTTAATGTACAGTGACACTTCTTCATCTTATCCAACCTCTGCTCTGGCAATTAATGCTCCAGCTCGGAAGTTCAAACTTCTCTTTAGGGCCACTGAACCAAGCACACCTTGTGAACTCTGTGAGAGGTATCCTTTCCTCCCCCATCTCTGTATGCCACCTTTATGCCTTCAGGAGTTTAAAGGCAGAAGCTCCTAGAGCTTTTAGTAGTTCTCTCATACCATTAGAGGCTCTCAATCCCAAGAAATGTCTCATCTCCGCCTGCAAAGGAAAGGATGGAACACGGCACACTCCCCGTGGCTGAAATCTCCACTCCTGCTAAGACCCTTGTGGGGAAATTGCCAGCAACAATGTGCACCTCCCTCAAGCAACAGATAGAGTAGCAAAATTTCTTGTTCCCTGAAATGAAAGCATCTCACATTTCACTCAGCACTGGAGTTAGCTCAAGACTAGGAAAACAGAGCCTTAAAAGCTGGCCCTAGGTCTGCAAGGTAGGTACTACACTCAGGATCTCACAGGAGTCACCTACACCTCAATAAATTTCCCCTGTACTGATATTCCTCTCCCTCTACATTCCTGCAGAAGTATGACTTTCTTAACCACTGTCATTTCTCTGTTCTTATATTTTTCAACTCTTGAAAAAGCAAAAATGGTTTT
This sequence comes from Semnornis frantzii, assembly GCA_013399775.1. Taxonomy (NCBI): domain Eukaryota; kingdom Metazoa; phylum Chordata; class Aves; order Piciformes; family Ramphastidae; genus Semnornis; species Semnornis frantzii. The sequence continues at coordinate 23,566 of VWYK01097678.1, forward strand.
AAAACAGAGAAATTAAAAAGCAGAGCATTATTTTTCTCTTGGCAGGGTTCATCGCAAAGTTGCTGTCTCGGTTAAGTTTCTCTGCCTGCTTTTGGTTCGATAGAAAGGGAAACCTTTTCCTCTGGGGCTCAAGGTGAGGCATTTTACTTCTCAGAAATGGTCAGTTGTCACATTTACAAATAGCATTTGGTACTTGCCAGCTGCAGCTTGTTCACCCACCCAAGGCAGGAAGGGAAGCAAGCAGCCAGCCTCCTCTACAGCCATACGTTGTGCTGGCTGCCCTTAGCGAGTGCACACTGCATTGCAGGGTTCACAGGTTAGGTTGCTGCTTTCACATGAGTTCTCAAACCTTATTTCAAGCTTTTTCTATTATTTTATAGACCAATGAACACCATTTTCTTTTACCTTCATGCCTTATGGCAGACATTCTTTTGTCCTTACAAGTACTTAGGCACAAGCTGTGTGTGGATCCGAAAAATAAACAATAATCACAGTCTGGTGGAAAGCTGAAAGCATTTGTGCAGGACAGGAAAAAAAAAATCCCAGCAATATCAAACCCAATGAAAAACAAACTAGTCCTGGCTGTGAAGGGACTCACTAATATGGCTGAGAAATGTTGCTTTTGTAATTTAAACCTGGTTGTAGGAGAAATTGTAATTTCTCCCCAGCCTCATCTGTTGTCGCAGCTTGCCTTTCTGCTCAGAGCATGCTTTTGCTTTAAAAGCTTACATTTCCATCTAGCCTGTGCTGAGGGATTTGTTGCTTTACACTAAACCCATTGCAATCCTGAAAGCTTCTTTCCTCTTCCAGTCTTAAATCTGGAAGAATCACTGATTGCATGGGTGCAGACTCTGTACCTGGGCCTTGGCATCTGCGAGGCTCCAGGAGAAATTGTGTTCTGCTCAAAAATCATAGTCACTGGTCAGAGCCAAGAGAGGGTGAGAATTGATATGCACAAATTCTGCTCCTAGGTCTTAGAATCATAGAATCATAGAATGTTAAGGCTGGAAGGGACCTCAAGGATCATCCAGTTCCAACCCCCTGCCATAGGCAGGGACACCTCCCACTAGNATCTTGGTGGCCTCCTCTGGACCCACTCCAACACTTCCATGTCCTTCCTGTGCTGGGGGCTCCAGAACTGCACACAGTAGTCTTAGTCAAGTGCATAATAGGGACACTAAGTTATGGACAGATACCTGAAAATATTTTAATGACACTGGTTTTGCTTGGATTAGAGTGGACATTACACATAGCACAGGTCAGATCAAAGTTCTTAAGATACTCTTATCAATAACTTTTTATTCTTCATAATTGGTCCTGAAAGTGATTTATTCTGAAGGCAAAGAGGCCTTATCTTCAAGGTGAGAAAATGGTTCCACCCAATACTTCATTATGCAAACTCATTTACTTAGGAAACAGTTTGATATTGCAGTGAAGGGACATAATTCCTTCTAGGTGCTGAACATTTGTGGCCTTGAAATTCTTTTAGGCATGTTTATTCCTGGGACCAGTCACACTTGAATTTAGCAATACTCCCTTACCACACACCTCAGCTGATGCCAGAATTCTTACCAAATACAGGCTATGAGTTGGTATACCTTTAAAATTTATTTAAATGTGGACTTATGTAACCTTCAGTGTGTCCCTCCAACTGAAAATGACTCACTCTTACCCCAGCAGATATATCTCCTTGGAAAGTGTGTGCATAAACTGCATTTAAAGAAAATAGCTTCTAATTATGAAAAGTTATTAGCAACCATCCCATTTGATTGCAATGAGGATAATTTGCATTATACCCAAATAAAGAGGTTTGTTAGAGGAGACTTATGGCTGAAATGCATTTTGTTAAAGTCCAGCTAATGATCAGAAATTGATTATTCTGTTTCCCTCACAGAAGTTCTACTCTGAAACTGCTGCAGAGAAACAGTTAAAAGGTCTGAAAGTTTGAAAGTGCTGAAGAGAAACAGTGAAAAGCTCTGAAAGTTTGAAAGTGCTGCAGAGAAACAGTTAAAAGGTCTGAAAGTTTGCAGCTGCTGAGGAGGAACAGTTAAAGTATCTGCTAGCACTTTGACCATGGCTGCATAATCTACCACCATCCACCAGCAGAGTTTCTTGGTTTATTTACCTTTTCTAAACTTCCTTCTACCCTTTGTTTGATTCTGATGGAAATCCACACCTGGAAATGTGCTGCAAGTTTCAACAGAGTCTTCTCAAATGTGTTTTGAAGAGACTACAATCCCAGGATCATTCTGTTTGTGTACCAGAGTTATATGACAAAGCAGAGGACCACCATGGCTATTAGAATCAGTGATCAATCCCTTTGCATTATGAAATATGTGGGTTGTGTAGTCTAGGGAGAGCTGCTGTGTGGAAGTTAGTGCTTAACTACATGCTTTATGAGCCTGTATGGGATGAATGCACACACTGCATAACAAATAACCTCCCAGTGCTACGAGCTGAAGTTTCAAAGCAGCCTAATAGAGTCATGTATCTGACTCCCTTATGTCTTTGAAACCCTAGACACAATATACTAGAAATAGGAAAGGGACCTGAATAGTAATTACAAGCATATTTTGAAACCAATAGAGGGAAAGAAATGGATTAAGGGCATTGTAAATTGAAGGAGGAGAGAATGATGAACTGTTTTTTTTTCAGAGCTAAAGGACCGATATACTTTTGTGGCCTTTAAAGTTTGTATGAATTATCTAGCAATTGCACAGTATGCTTGCAGCAGTGTTTTTCTTTGCAGAATGCTCTAATTCTGTTCAAGATTTGAGAGTTAATTTCCTTTTTGGAAAAGTACAATTGGATAGAAGGCAGAGGGAAAGAAATGCAGCTGGTAGGTATGTGGGTTTCCTCTTGTTGTTTTATATGAGCTAAGTATTATTGAATAGGCTTTTCCAGGCCAGGAACTGTGATCAAAGGTAATGAAATCTCTTATCTGCACACACAGAATCAGCTCAAGGAGGAAGCTTCTCCAATGCTTTTAATTCTGTTGATTAATGACAATCAACAGAGAAAGATCAGTGGTTGTCACTACCTGAGAATCTCATCCCAAGTGCTTAAATCTCTTTTAACAGCATAAAACAGATCAGTGCAAGTCCTGTTGTGATCAGGTAGCAGTTGGCTGATATTCACCAGCCACACTGCAAGTGTTTACCATGTAACTTAGGTAGAATTAACAGGGAATATGTACATACAAAGGCAAGAGAAAGACTTGACTTTGGAAGCTAGATATTCCTTTCTATCTAGCCATGCAAATGTCAGCTGCTTCAGGGGGGATTTTACTGCCTACACATTTTATGATCTTCAGCAGATGTTTGCTTTGGCAGTCTTAAGCACAGAGACATGGAAAGTCTTTGTGTGATGCCATTAGTACTCAAGTTCAAAGGGTACAGAAGTTGTTTTGGTGTTTGAGGGAGACTTCCTGGGCTACACATTAGTCATAGTGTTTGTGATACTGGAGAGCATAACATAATTTCCACATCACAGTGAGGCTATTTGAGCTTTAGTTGGGGATAAGAGAGAATTCCTGGGCTGCACACTAGTCACAGAGTCTGTGATACTGGAGAGTATCATAATTCATAAACTCACATCATTTCCAAGTCACAGTGAGGCTACCTGAGCTTTCATTGAGGATAAGAGAGAATTCCTGGGCTACACACTAGCCATAGGGTCTGTGATACTGGAGAGTATCATAATTCATAAACTCACATCATTTCCAAGTCACAGTGAGGCTACCTGAGCTTTCATTGAGGATAAGAAGAAAGATGAACTGAACACCAGAGTGAGTGAGGTTCAGATTTCTACAGATTTGGGTGTTGTGCTCAACTGTGATGTCCAGGGGAGTAGAACTTAGAATCGAAACGTTGTGTTTGAGGAATCAATCCAGGAAGAATTCTGCATGGATTCCCTAGTCCTGAGTAAAAGGCAGATTGCTCTTGCAGGTTTTTGTGGTTTTTTTGTTTTTTTTGTTAATTAATTGCCTTCTATGTCTCTCCCCTTTCTATTGAATTGGATTCAAATTAGGTAGCATGTTCAAGAGTGATTGAATGAAGGTACTCAGTCATGTGGGCAGACTGCATGCATGGATAATCAGTACATAAGGGAAAAGAAGAAAATAAAGATCTTCCTTCCTTCTGAATTCTGAATTTTAAAGTCCAAATTCCTTCCTTCCAAATTCCTTCCTTCATCCTCTCACCTAATTCTTTGTCTCACAATTAAATTTTTACTGCAGCTCATTGGATGCATTGCTTTCTCCTTGCACTGCTTTCTCCTTGCACTGCTTTCTCCTTGCACTGCTTTCTCCCTGCATTGCTTTNTCCCTCCATTGCTTTCTCCCTGCACTGTTTTCTCCCTGCACTGCTTTCTCCCTCCATTGATTTCTCCCTGCACTGCTTTCTCCCTGCACTGCATTCTCCCTGCACTGCTTTCTCCCTCCATTGCTTTCTCCCTGCATTGATTTCTCCCTGCATTGATTTCTCCCTGCATTGATTTCTCCCTGCACTGCTTTCTCCCTGCATTGCTTTCTCCCTGCATTGCTTTCTCCCTGTTCCTACTCCTGTTTTTCTCTTGGGGGTGTCTCTCTTATTCTTTCCTCCCTGGAGGTTGATAGCTCAGCACAATTGCTTTGCTTTTGCTCTGGGGTTAAAACCTAGAAAAGAAGGCAACAGACCAGTTTTGCTCTGAAATGAGAATCTTGCCTAAACACATCCAATGCATTCAGTAGGAACACTTTTCCCTTCCCCCTTCCCCATATCCATTTGCTTCTCTTAATTGTTCATCTCTATTCAAAGCAATTTCCTTGGCATACACACTTTCATTAAATGTAATGAAGGAAGGACAATTTAGCATCCCACCTGTGACAGCTCACTGATTCAAGTCCTGATGACCTATTGTGAATACTTGGGCTTCAGTCAAGATTTTGATTAGTGGGAAGAAGTAACCTCTGCATAATTAAGATTGTAGACAGAATTTATTTATTCTGAGCCAGTCTAATTTAAAAGTAAAAGTCTGTTAATTAGATAAAAGATGAGAGCACCTTCACAGCTCTCACTGGCAGGATATTTGAGAATTTATAGTTTGTTTCACTCACTTCATACTCTGAAAAAGTTTGTCAGGTGCAGTCTGCCAAAGAGGGATAATTTATTTGGGAGTAGACTATAGGAAGAGCAGAGAAGCAGCTTGTAAAATATGGAGTTTGAAAATTTTGGTGTAAATCATATCTGGAACAATTTAAAATGATTCTTGCTCTACTGTCATGCAATAGCTCATGAATGGTTTGGCCTAGAAACTTCAAATATGATTTATTCAAAAGGTCCTTATCCCTCCCAGTCTGCATAAAAAGAAAGGGAGAGGAATGGTGAACTTGGAGGCTATCCCCTGGAAAACTGGAATCAGCAAAGCAGCCTGATGAGATCTGAAACAGTTTATTGAGTTTGTCACTGATACTATAGGCTTCTGAAGTCACAAAACAGGAGAACAGACAGCAGCAGTCTGTGTTGCTGTTGGAGAGGGAGCTTCAGCCTCCTTGCAGCCAGCTGCTCCTTTAGTCACAAGCCAGCAGCAAGTCTAACACACAGGGACTATTAAAACCATCACCATCCCACACCAACTGCACCCTTTCATGGAGCTTCTCATCCTCTGACCCCTATGGTAGCTGCCATGATCTGACAAACATAATGACTTTGTCAGAGAGTGTTGGTGGCTGGAAGGGACCTCAAAAGTTCATTTAATCCAACCTCCCTGCCAGAGCAGTCTCATATGATTATACAAGCAATCGAGAAATGCTTAAGAGTGAAGGAGTTTTGACTTGTGCTGTGCAATTTACCATCACTGTGCTGATGCTGATACCATCCAGGGTTAAAAAACTGACTGCAACAAAGCAAACAGCACAGCAGTGACAATAAGCAATTGCAGCTTTAGCATGAAGTCACCACGAAATCTGAAAAGGAGCTGCAAGGTAATTACAGAGCTCTGTGCTACAAGCTGTGAATTCCATGTGATGCTCACTAAAAATTAAGTGCATTGCAACAGGAAACCTTATTTTCTTACTTTTCTGAATATACAAAATTTACTACCTCCTCACTCAAAAAAAATAAAGGGAGAATGTGAAAGCACAAAATTAAGGCTCCCAAATAACAATGCTTTTGTCTCTGTAGCCCTTCTATCCTCTACACTCTCCTCTAAAACTAAAGACAAGCTTGTTGCATGTATCCCAGCTCATTAACATTTCAATTTATCCTCCTATCAATTTAAATATGAATAGATAATTGTGCAGGAGGGAGATGACTCATTTCCATGGTGGAAACTAGTGGTCAGAAATTGGGTGGGAGCTTCAATTCTAAGAATGTTTGCTCCTGCTTCTGGGAGTGTGCCAGGTGTGTGTGTGTGTGAAATACCTTTCTCTCATATTTTGCTTGGGTAGTCTGCTGTGATATTTCATTCTGTAGTTGGTTTCCTTTTGTCATCATCTTACTCACAAAAGAAGTTTGCAGAAAAGCAAAACTCCCTCTCCTCCACTGCCACAGACAATGAGTGGATGTTAAAAGCTTTCATCAAAATATGGAGCTTACTACAGAGGAGCTGGAGACAACAGGGACCTAAACTAACTCTCTAGTGGCTTGGTAAAAGTGGTATTAGTTAATTAGTTGTTTTTGTGCAATCTACTTTGCCTTTTGATTTTTTTTTTTCCACCCTAATGAAAAGAATCAGGACCTTGACTAGTCCAGAATATAAGGATGCAAAGGTGGGAGGCAGAAAAAAGTTTTCCAATGCCTTTCATTGGATGTGAGCTTTGAACAGAAGACAAAGCCTCAACCAAATGTCTTAGGCATTTTTATGCTTCCATCCAAGCATCCTTGAGTCATTGAAAACTGCCAGCAAATGAACTAAATTAGAGGGATTTTTTTTTTTATACTCCTAAATTTAAAATAAAAGAAAACAAAAGGAGATTATTGTCCACTTCTGCTCCATTTAATAGTCCTGAGAATTTACTGGTGCAGAGGTATGTTTTGAAAGCCTGAAATTACACACCAATTGTTAAGCAAAAAGATGGGCAATACTCAGTGCAGAAATTGGCAGTAAGTGCTCTTTGGAGCCCTTAATCACTAATTTTACACTGCTGTTACCTATTTTTATTCCATTTATTGTCGACTGATACAAAATGGAATCCATGGCTGTGAATTAGTGAGAAGTGACCTGGTGCTAAATTAGTGTGAATTCTCTTTGTAAGACAAGTGATTATTTATGTTATGCATTAATCTTAATAAAATGCTGGTAACCTTAGCCCTCACTACTTATGATTCAGGGAAAGGCTGAATCCTCAGCAGTGTGTTTTTTATTTCTGCAGACTGTCACATCAGATTTTTGAGCCCTAGCTGGTACCTTGCGATTTTCTTGTAGCAGATTTCTTCTGCCTTTGCACGGAAATAGCTGCTCACTATGTCTTTTAAATCTCTGTTCCATTTCTTGGGAGCTTGGAAGGGAGAATTGCATACTTGCTTTGAACTTTGAGAGCTGTTGGGTGGGGGGGAGGTTGACATGTAAGCTCGTGCTACAAACCAGTGGCAGTGGATATTACACCTAACTACACATTTACACAGTAGCTCTCAATCTGTAGTCCATAGTTTGAAAACCATGATGTCTGGGGAAGCAAATGAGTAGAAGGCACCACCTGGAGGTCCAAATGGCTTCATATAAATTGCCCCACAATGCAACCAAAAACCCAGGTGAAAGGTTGTGCATCCTCCCTTTAATTCTGCCACACACCAGTGTGCCTCCTTCTCTACTTTCCTACCAAGAGCCCAACACAACCAAATAACTTCTTTTACATCTTCCAAAGGACCTTGGCCTCACCTTTCTAAGTCTTCTCATAAAAGTCATTGCCTGCTGTGGGTTATGTTTGAATACAGATTTCATATTTTCTCCTTTCCATTGATTTTTTGCTACCCACTTCCAGGTAAAAATGACAACCACCGGGTCTGGCAATAGCTAGGACATGATTAAATCCACCACAACAATTAAATATGAAATAGAAGGGTGTGACAGAGCTGCTGAAAAGAGAGCTCCTTTATATTACTGTGACCAACTCAGTCCTTGCCAGTGGCTTGTTTTGGTTTTGTTCCTGCTGTTGACTTGAGGTCTTAGCACTGACCTTCAATTCTGGAGGGCAGCCCGTGGGGGGCTACCCCAAATTAGTTTTTTGCTTGCTTTGTCATTTCTTCAGGCAAAAGATGTAGGAAGCATCTCTCACAAAGGACCTGAACCTATGAGTTTCCTCCACAACTTTATGTTCTGTCCAACTGTCCCTTTTGAGTCAGTCCTCCCATGGAGCAGCAGAGCCATGTGCTCCCATTTCTCTTCGCTGGCAGAAGCTTTAAGGCCCCTTGTGCCTGCAGAGCAAGAGCTGGAGACCCTGCCACATGTTTACATGGGAACACAGTGCCACTTGGACACCTGGTTCCCTTTGAGGACCACAGCTGGGCTCAGCACGAGGTGTTTGAATATGCTGTATGACTGGCTTCTACCTGTGATTTTTGAGGCTTCATGTGTGACTCGGTTGTGGGAATTCACGAGGCAGGAATTATAAAATCTGCAGTTATTTTAGTTCCAGAAAGCCTCACCCACAACTTTATATAAAATTGGTTAGTTTCAGGTTCAGAAATTCATTTGGGAAAATCTTCCAGAAGGATGCTTACAGGGAATTTAGTAATTCAGGGAAATCAGGAAGCTTGGAAAGGTTTGCTATAAAAAATAGCTTTGCCAGACTTACAAACAAAGGCAGCCTGGAGCCTAGGGAACGTCTGTGCTACTCACTGCAGTGGAGTAGGAATTGGGAGATGGTCCCTTGGCTCCTTGTGGGCAGTCTGGCAGTGCCTTGAAGTGCAGATCGTGAGGCAGCACAGGACAGAGCTCAGGCTGCTCACAGAGTACCCACGGTTAGGGCAGAGGCAGGTCCCTTCCACAGGCAGGCAGCAGCTGACGGTCGAGAGCAGGGACTGTGCTTT
>VWYK01097688.1:0-10348 GCA_013399775.1 Semnornis frantzii
TGACCAGGAAGGTGGTGGAGTCAGTCATTGAAGGTGTACAAAAAATGTATAGACATGATACTTCAGGATGGTGGTGTTAGGTTGACAGCTGAACTCCATGATCTCAGAGGTCGTTTCCAACCGAAATGACTCTATGAACAGGCAATTTGCTATTACATTAGATCATATTTATCTTCCTATACTTCATTTTCAGAGGAAACAGAGCACAGTTTTAACTCCATGTATTTGGAAATCCTATTATGAAACGGTAATAAAAATCTTGTCTGAGCTTTTGCTTGTACAAGGTTGTGGGGGGCATGAGTAGGTTCATCCGCTGACAGTTCGAAGTTGTTAAATTACTGCCCAGAGAAGTACAGTGAATGCCCTCAGAAGCTGAAGGCTGTGACTAATTTACACAAACCCAGTAACTATGCTAGAGCACAGTGCAGTCTTCTGTTTTGTTCCTTCCCTTTCATAAACTGATTGTATAAGCCAAAAAAAACCAGCCAGCTTTGTAATAATAAATGGAAACCCAGAGTTGATTGGGGAGTTTTTCATTTTTAGTGTTTTGGCACTAAGACCTCCTTCAGTTTCCTACTGTTGTCTGTGAAAACAATGTCTTCAAGCAGTTCTGTGAAGAATAGCTATTTATAGAATTGTTCTCGTATTCATGAAAAAATACATAATGCTCAGAGTATTTTTTGAAAGGTTGAGTATTTGTGCAAGAGATGTGTCAGTTTGATTTCTAAACTTGCAAACTAACCTTCTGTAAGGGGAAACAAATTTTTTTTGTGGTTGGTAATTCAGGACAACTTGGTGAAGCTTGTTTCTAAACCCCATCCTAGCAGTGGTTATCTAAAGAAAGTAAATATATTTCTGTTGGGGTGCTGCTACTGCAAAAAGCAGGAAAGAAATTCCACTTTCTGTTTCTGCAGGGAATGGTTGGCTTCATGTTTATTGTAAAACTACTGGGAAAAAAAAAAAGAGGTTTTATAGGATTGTCTCTTAATTTCCTCCTTTTTGTGTAAAGTGATCCTGTGTTGACAATGGAACCGTAAGAAGAAATTATATCAAGACAGTACAACCTATGTGGTTGCATTCTCCTTTCCCCCTTAGTTATTAGCTTTTAAGCAAATGCTTTTTTCATAATGAGGGCCTGTTATATTCTGTGTATGGAAGGACAGAACTTGCTAAACCAAATGATGAACTGTGAGAAACCTGCCTGCTTGCATTCTTGGTCAGACACAAGGGAGCTGACTACAAATAGATGTGGAGATGAGGCATGAGTAGCTGTCGACTTTGTAGCCATTTGACTGTCCTGTTTGCCAGACACTCTGCAAAGTAGCAAATCCCTGCCTGGATAATAGCATGTCTTTGAAATTAACAGTCTGATTCCTTTAGATGCTGCTGCCTTATCAGTAAAGTTACATAGAAATTACATGAATCATTGAGGGGAAAACAAACCAAACCAAACACTCCTGTTGTGCCAAATTTTTATTTAACTTGGAGAACTGGTGGTTGTGGCTCTGCAGCTTTCTTCCTTTCAGTTTCTTCTCTGTTGCAGAGAAAGGAAGATGATATGTAGCATCTGCTGTCTAGCTTTGTAGCTGGGCAGTCTTTTATATGGTTCTCTTTGCAGTTAGATCTCAAAGTTCCTGGTAAAGGTGCCTATTCAATTCAGCCCTCCATCACTGACCCCATCTCAGAATGAGCAATCTTCACAAGATTTACAGCTCAGTCAACAAGTCTCGATAATGCTAGAATCAAGCAGATGATAGGTCAAAAAGGCTACCATTAAAGTCATTCTTACAAAAAAAAAAAAAAATTATATATGCAATATGTGTGGCCTCTTAATTTGCTGTCCTGTAGTTTTCCTATGTAGCTTTCTAATAAAGAAGCTAGTAGCAGATTGCATTGTTAGCTTGTGGGAGCTGTATGCTCCTAATAAATCATCATAGGTTTGTAGTTTAAAGTTTGTAGGTTGAAGGTCCATGCCACTTATGTTGCGCCACACAGGAAAGAATCTAAAGATGGCCATTCTTCTACTATGAGATATCAGTGGCAGTCAGGCTTAGCTAAGCCATCATTACTTCTAAGGGCAGGAACACAACTTGGAAAGAAGGCAAACTGGAGAAAGAGCCCCCAGAAGTCTACTTTGAAGCGGTCTCCATGTGACAACTTACAACAAGGCCAACAGTAAACTAATTTCTCAAGACTCCTTCAATGTAAAATAAGTATCCATGTACCTTGCTTGTGTATTCATGACTGTGTGATTTGACCAAGTAATTAAGTTTGGGCTGACACCAGTGTCTCCTGCCAGGTACACAGGTCCAGCACAACTGCTTTTGGATGCTAACAAAAGCCATATTAAAAAGCAGTTGATCAGACTACTCTGCTGATAAAAGTCATTCAAACAGATAACAGCCTAGGATGGAAATGCATACATGTTCCGACCAGATGCTGTGACTCTTCGAGTTTTACATGCTTGGCTCACCTTCACTGCCCATCCTTGTACAGTCATAGCTGCAGAGAAGTTCTGTTAGGCAAGTTTTTTTAAGCTTTGATCTTACATTTTGGTAATAATAATGTGGTATCATGCAGTTCGACTTACTTACTGTATATTTGCGTAGTTAAGCATATTTTGCTGTTGTCAGTTAGGATAATTCTCCAAAATAGTCCTGTGCAGCATTTTGCTTTTGAAAACCTTTTATTTTTAATAGATGACAATACAGTTTTCTGATTCATAATTGTATTCTTTCAGTAAGAAATTATTTTGTTGCTGAAGGTTCTGGAGCGTTTCCTTCATCTGTATGCAGAATGCCAGCTGATTTCATATTATTACTGGAATGATTCTCAGCATGGGTTTTAAAAAAGAAAAATTAATTCATGTGACAAACTTGTGTCTGTTACATTTCACTAATTAATAATCTATTTCACTAATGTTTCTTAACTTCAGCAGAAATAGAGAATATTCAGTGCTATGTTGTATTTTTATGACCTGATTAAAACATATCTCAATTCCTTGCTACATTTAAAAAAAAAAAAAAAAAAAGGAATGCCATTTCTTCCATTTGCTCTTATTCTGGTCATGAACATTGAAGAAAGATCAATCAAAACTTAAACAGATGAAGAGGAAGTCTACTAGAATACAAAGAATCACAGAATCGTCAAGATGAAAAGGGACCTCAAGGGTCATCTATTTCCAACAGCCCTGACATGGGCAGGGACCCTTCACACTAGATAAGGTTGCTCAGAGCCCTATCCAGCCTAACCTTAAAGACCTCCAGGTACATGGCTTCCACCTCCCTGGACAACTTGTGCCATTGTCTTACCACCCTCATTCTGAAGAACTTCTTCCTGATGTCTAATCTAAATCTACCCTCCTCTAACTTGGATCTATCCTCCCTAGTCTTATCACTACCTGACACCCTAAAAAGTCCCTCACCAGCTTTCTTGTAGGTCTCCTTCAGACAATGGAAGGCTACAGTAAGGTCTTCTCGGAGCCTTCTCTTCTGCAGGCTGAGCAGCTCCAACTCTCTCAGCCTGTCCTTATAGGAGAGTTACTCTAGCCTCCTGGCCCTTCTCTGGACACATTCCAGCATGTCCGTATCTTTCTTGTAATAGGAGTTTTAGAACTGGATACAGTATTCCAAATGGCGTCTCATGAGAGCACTGTAGAGGGGGAGAATCACCTGTCTTGACCTGCTGGACATACTTCTCTTGATGCAGCCCAGGACACAGTTGACTTTCTGGGATGCAGGTGTACCCTGGCAGCTCATATTGAGCTTCTTGTCCTCCAGCAGCCCAAAGTCCCTCTCCTTATGGCTGCTCTCAAGTCAGTCACTTGCCTAGCCTATTTTGGTGCCTGGGATTGCCCCAACCCAGATGCAGGACCCTGCACTTAGTCTTGTTGAACCTCATGAGGTTGCCATGGGCCCGCCTCTCCAGGCTGTCAAGGTCATTCTGGATGGCGTTCCTTCCCTCCAGCCTGTCAACCACAGCACACAGCTTGGTGTAGTCAGTACATATATCAACAGGTGCATGGGCAGAGTAAGAGAGGTTGTATATTAGTTTGTTAATGATTCTTTCATCCTTCAGCTGGAAGTTGTTATACAACCAAATGTATGTTTGATGACATTTTGTGTTGGCTCAGTGTGATTCTGACACTGCCTAAGGAAAAGAATGAAAGGAGAAAAGCAACTAATCCTTTTGTAATGAAGACCTTCGTTGTGGCTTTTAAAGAGCCAACAGCATGAGACTCTTTTAAACAAATTGGAGAGAAATGCAGAATTGTATTTAAAAGGAAAGATACAGAGAAAAATTACAGAGCATATGTAGCCTTGAATTTTCCCCCAACCCAAATACTAATCTACAATCCGTGGTGCTCCAGTTGTTCCACCCCTCAGCATCTCTGCCATTCATAGACCCAAACATAGCCTCTGGAGGCCCCAAACAGGCCTACTCCTTACATATTTACCCTGATAAGTAACTCCTGCCAGACACAGCAGGCAGGAGGGAGAGGAAAGGAGGGCAAGTTGGCCTCGCTGTCATCTTATAAGGAGATAGCAGAATTATGATATTGAATACCAATTTACACTTTCCTGTGTCCACCCCTGGACTCCTCTAGTCCTTTGAGGATTTTTAACCCTACAGTTCCCAACCTATGACAACCTTTGGGTTTTTAAGTCTGAGAATGGTCCTCTTTATCTCACTAGCACATACTGATTTTTTCCTCTCTATTTTTAAAGCTAAGTAACTCCATTAATGTGGCAGCACGTTGAAAACAGGATGTAGACTCAATTTCAAACAACTCTATGAAAAAAGATCAGCTAAATCTGAAAACTAGTCATGAAACTAAACATAAGTGTCCAGTTTGAAGGAGTCAACAGCAATTTTAAAGCCTTCCACAGAAATGTTGTAAAGAGGTGATGATCACATTTCACTGAAGGAAGTATGTATTGAGAAACTACAGTAAGTGCTGGTGTGATACCTACTCCATAGGAAGGGATGTGTGGCTGTAGCCTCCCTCCTGTTGCAGTTAGAGCTGCAGCACATCCCAAGGGAATGTTTTAGCAAGGAGTCCCTGAGTCAGAGGCTAGTTTACACAGTTCATACCTTGAGCTTTTAAACGTGTTTGAGAGAAGGTGGGGTGATGAAACCACTGCAGTACAGAGGTGTCTACAGGCAACCGTTTTCTCATTTCTGGCTTGGCCAGACTGATGGGCTGAGGATATCCAAAGGCAGAGACTCAACCTGTACAACTTTTTAGTTAAAGTTTTGCAGATTTCAAGGGAAGGAGCAGGGCTTGTTCCTCCTTTTACAGGGATAGGCCTGTTTTCAGTATGAGCACTACTGACAAAACTGGTACTAATATGCTGTAGCTCAGCCATAGAACACGAGCTTGCTATAAGAGCCTGTAGCAATAATACTGTACTTTGAGTTGGAGCCTTCTCATTTGACAGCATGAAGTGGTTCCTTGTGATAAATGAGGAAAGAATTGTTCAGACCTGGAAAGTCATTTTCCCTTTTGTATTCTAAGGTGATTATGAGTTCATCTGCTCCTGTAAACGCAACACAAATTGCAGAGTGAATGTGTGAAGTGGAACCTGAGGGCTGTTGGTAGAATTCTGTAGGATTAGACTTGACTTCAGCATGTTTGTGAATTCTGTGGCAGTCCCACTGCCCTCATCCAAATGGAAAATGATCTGGTTTTCCAGTTGCTGAGGATTCTGGCTGTATCATTTAAGAGTTCTTCGGTGTCAATTTCCAATTGGGCTTTTAAACAATTGGGTCAATATTTGTGCTGACCTTTGGGTCAAAGATCTTTTCATTACATCAGTATAGATTTTACAATACAAGCACACAATAAAGGCTGAAGTCATGTCCACATTTAAATTATGCCCAATAATTAAGAACAGGTTTAAAAATAACTGCTCCAAACCCCAGCTCTTTGACCTAAGTTGTTCAAGAACAAGGATACTCAATGTTTTATGTCACTGCTGAAAAACTCCAAGAAGTCCCTCATTGAACATGTATTCACACTTCTCTGTCTGGCATGTAAAAGGCAAAAAAAAGCGCTAAATAATTTGACCCTTTGAAGAACTGAGATTGTACATATAACTACTTAAATGGAGAGACATGCACCATCTTTTTTTCATTCAAGGCTTAATTTAATATATACAATGAAAAAGTCACTCTTCTTCCTCGTTTTTTTAAGCATCTTTAGCTTTTTGGCAGTCAGCATTGCTTCTTAGCGCTACTTGATAATGAATATTAGCTATATGGGCCTCTATATTGTATGGTTCATCATATGAATGGATCTGCCTTTACTTCAGCTGCACAACACAAGCTTAGATCCATGTACCATGCTGGCATCCTGCCAGGCACTGAAAAAAGATTTCTGTATTGCTGTGTTCAGGTAATGGGGTGCTTTTGTTCATTAGTGGCAAGTTCTGTCTTACGTGGCTTGCGTTCTTAGTGCTCTGGTACTTGTGGTCCTTCTTTGTTGAGTTCTGTAAACAAACAACGTATAATCTAATTATGTTCTCAAGTGTTAAACAATGGAAATCATATCAAAATTCGGAAAGTTTGTTATTGGAAGGACTCTTCAAAAGAGACCCCTACTGACAGCGGAGTTAAATTCATTGCATGGAAGGCGTTGCTCAAGACTTGCTCCACGTGGCACTCTCCATTTACTGTATATGTGAATAGAGCACAAAGCTATGGGTGGATTGTCTCTGTTTTTTTTTCTTTAGTGTAGGAGTCAGAATCACTTGCTGTATTTCATTTGACAATTTAAGAAGTGAGGGGTTTCAGCCTGTTAAAGGTGGAGGAGATGCTAGTCTTTTGGGACAGTTAGACTTTAATACACATCATAGGCTGGAAGAGGTGACACAGTAGTTTTCACTGGAAATCTGGATGAGAACTCCCCTGGGATAAGGAGCGTTGATGATGTGAAGTTTTGCTTCTCAATGACACTGGAAATTGGGAGTGAACTTGAAGCAGCTAGTAAAAAAAATTATCACAGCAAATAATTTGTGTCTTTGCTTGGTCTTTTCAGTCTTGTTGGTTCATGAATTTGACATGGACTCTTAGCAACCACCTTAGTGATATTAGACCAGGGTGTTGTTGCTGGAATGCAAATAGAATGTTTTGGTTAAGAAAATGATCTGTCAATTTTGGCATTCTAAATTGTGTGTCACATTTGTAACAGGAAATGAGAAAGAATCTTAAGGATTCAACTGCTTGCTAGGGAGCTATTATAACCATTAGGCTGAACATCACAGAAGTAGGAATTGAAATCTTAAATGTGAGTTCTTCCTCCAGTGAAGATGCAGTTATGTGATATGCAGCATAAAAGTAGAGAAACTAAATCATCTGTAACAGGATGTCCTGGTTTGAGTTGAATTTGCTGCTGCTATTCAGTACCATCATGCCAGCTTCAGAATGGAAGTGTTGTCTGGAACCAAGTATTATGGGCCGTGAAGTTCAGATTTTGACGAGAGGCTTCATGTTACCATTACTGCTTCTGTTTTTTGGAGTCTTGGTCTTCATCACTGGATAGGCTACGTGTCGAAGGGTGAGGAGAAATTGATGGCTTCTGCATTTTGCTGTGCTTTTCTGCAAAAAGGCTAAGGTAATTGCGCATCTTAATTCATTACACTCTCTTGATCTTAACCCAGTTTTTTTTATGAGTTACTTTGCCTTTCTCCCCTGCCTGTGTGGGGAGAGGGGGGAGGAAGCTTGTGAGAGTGACTGTGTTAACCGAGGAAAGTTTTCATCTCCGGATTTGTGACATGGGCTTGGAGGAACTGAGGGGAAATAACATTCAAAGGTTGAGCTTCTACCTCTGATAGCAGCTGAAGCAGTAATCCTGAAAAGTTTGTCTGTGTGCATTTGCTGTCTCAGTACCGGAGCGACTTCTCACCTGTATCTTTAAAAGTAGGACTTAGGGGTTCAAAGATAAAACCTAGTACATGAACTATCACCCATACTTCTTGGTCCATGCTGGAAATGGTATGCCAGTGCCTTTTTCACTGAAGGACACGGCTTCCTTGCAAGCTTCTTATTGTGGTATTTTGAAGTGAGGAAAATGTCTAGCTGAACAGCGCAGTAGGGGATTCAGCCTAGCAACAGCTTGTTGTCACCTGAAAGTTGCAGCTAATGATTTTTTCACTACCACTTAAACATCAGCCAGTGAGTGGAATAAAAGAAGATGGGGAAAGTGGTAGGGGATTGTCACAGATAGTGAAAATGGGAGGAAGTATTTCATGGAGGTCAACTTCCCATCAGGCCACTGATTTAGTTTTTAGAAGGAAATCTTTCTGCTTTTAAAACATGGAAACTGTTCAAGGCCCATTAGGGAAATAGTACTACATCAAACACAGAAGACCTCTAATAAGCATTTCCCAGTGCTAAATATCTCTCTTGCTGTAAGACTGGAATACAAAATGAGGTTTGGGTTTAATCCACAACATAGGTCCAGTTTATGAAATGAATAAGCCAAAGGAGCTTCAGAAAGGGAGGCTGACTCTGGAGTCAGCCAAGTTTATGTACTGTTCGATTCTCAGGTGCTGAGAACAGTTGTAACTTATTTGGGGATATGCAAGAGTGTTACCTTTGCTATCTAATAGAAAGCGAGTTGTGACTTTCCTATAAAGATGATATAATAGGTTGTTTTTTGCTTAGATGGGCTGAAACTTGATAAAATTTGGCTGTAGATAGCTGTAAATGTCAAATGTTACAAAATATTGTAAGCTTGAGTTCTTGTGCAAGAGACCTTTATGGTCTGGCCACTGGAAACGTTTTTCATGGTTAACATTTTCAACTTAATTATTTCAGGGAAGAATACTTTTGGCCTTAACTAGTAGTAGTAGTATACACTTTTAGGGAACAGTGGGGCGTTGGGAGATCTGGGTGCTCGCTTGCCTTTTCTTGGTTGTGCTTTGCTCAGCAATGGGCTGCTCTACTTCCCTGAGTCTGTTTCCCATCCTACCCTGACTGTTTTTGAGAAACGCTCTGTGAGCAGTGCAGCAGCAGGGACAGCCTGTTACTGCTGAATTTGTACTTGATGCAGCATGGTTCCATGCTGCAGTACATGTTCTTTGGTGTTGGAGATATTAATGTCTTCTAGCTGAGAAGGTTGTGTTAAATGGAGGCAATGGTGTGTAGTGAGCCAGGTTTCAGTCTCCTTTCTCCTTAATTAAAAGTCTTTTGTGTTCACGCCCATAGCTTGTATGTAGATTTGTTTGAGTATGCAGCGTCGGCTTTGCTGACTGAACTATTATTAGCATAATTCAAAAATTTGCTTCTAGGACGTCAACTTTCCTGATTGTTGGGAGGATAACTCATTTCTTGGTGGGCCTGTCAGACTGCTTTCCCTGTTGAAGCCCTGCCAGTTCAGTTACTTCTCTCAAATGCTTCATATCCTAGCTGTTTCCCCTCCCCACTATGTTTTGCAGTGTTTTTGGTTTTGCTTTTTGAGGTTTTTGTGTGTGTGTGTGTTTTGTTTTAAAATTACACTCACCCCCACACTCCTGTTTAAGAGCTTGTGCTCTGAAAGTAAGGACATTTAAAAAACACGCATTCTGTCTCCATATATGTTCTTTTCCTGTGTGAGTGTAATGCAGTCCTTTGGAAGTTTTGGGTTTTGTTTTGAAAAATGTTCTTGAAATATAAGTGACTAGTGATAAATGTCAGTTTTGTACTAATACTGTCTTTCCTTGCTTTAAGGCTTTTTACCAGTAAAGTATATGTTAGTGTATAAGGATCATCTATAAGGATCTAGAGAATCATCTTTTAGTCCTATCTTCTTTAATGAAAAGTTTAATTTTATATCCCACTACTGGGAAGACACACAATCAACCTTGTGCTATAAATCATAGGAGTTTTAGCTTCACTGTGTCTCTGTGACTGTTACTTTTGAATGTTTCTGACTATACCGATGCTGTTTACATGGTCTGTCTTCTCCAAATACTCCGCTGGATTAGGTGGTCTGTAAAATCTGCAGGCAGCCTCTGCCAATGCTGTGTGTATATTCTCTTCTCTGCAACCTGGCTTTCCATTTTCCTGGTGTTTTGTGCTGCTGTGTCTCCTCCACAGGCAGCAATTTTGCTACTAAAATTCTGAACAAACTCTAGAAGATAACAAACTCCACCAGAGAGAGGAAACTGTGTCTGGAGTGACTATGCCTTGCCCTGGCTGTGTTGGGTACATATGTGCATGTATGTGCTGTCAGTAGGCAGACCTCCATTTTTGCCTTTACAGATGTACTGGTTTGAGGCTCTTTGGAATATTTTTATGAAAAGAATTATAGACTGTGAAAAGAAAACAGTGGCGATGTCTACTTCACTCATAGGCTTGCTGAGAT
>VWYK01097690.1:6740-18506 GCA_013399775.1 Semnornis frantzii
CTCCCTGGAGGTGTTGAAGGCCAGGTTGGAGAAGGCCTTGAGTGACCTGTACTAGTGGGAGGTGTCCCTGCCTATGGCAGGGAATTGGAACTGGATGATCCTTGAGGTCCCTTCCAACCTTACCATTCTATGATTCTCTGAGTTCCAGGGAGTCTCTCTCCCCATTAATCCTTCCTCAGTCAAAATGTCCTCTTTTTTCTCTTCTTTCCCCCTTTCCCTCTTTGCCCTCATCCTGCTTACTGCCTTGCCCACCTCCACTAGATTAACGAGCATCAGATCACAGAATCACAGGATTGTCAGGGCTGGAAGGGGATCACCTAGTTCCAACCCTCCTGTCATGGACAAGGACACCTCACACTAGATCAGGTTGCTCAGAGCCACATCCAGCCTAGCCTTAAAGACTTCCAGGGATGAGGCTTCCACCACCTCCCTGGGCAGCCTGTTCCAGATAGTGAACAACATCGCTGGTAAGCAAGGATACAGCTGCAAGCCCAGATGTTCTCAGCCTCCCTCATGGATAGCAAGGCTAGATTGTGGGAAAAATACAGCTTACTATTTGTCTGGTATTCTGTTAGAGTCATGAGAGGTCATGGCAGGGCTGCAGGCTGCAGTATGGTAAGAGGAGATGATATGGCATCTGAACGGGTGGGAGAAAGCTCTTGGAGTTGGTGGAGGTGGCATTTTGGGAGCCCACCAAGGAACTGGTGCCTCATGATGGCAAAGCATCCCATGGTGGAAAAGGGACCTCTGTGGCTAAGTTGACTGAAAGGACCAGAGGGTTGGCTCACTCTGGAACATTTTAATTGTTTTAGCTTTAGACCTTCCATCTATTGCTGGAGCTTTGCCGTGTTAAAGCCTGTTTTGCTGTTTGGTGACTCATGCTCTGTTGTATCTCTCTAACAAGAAGTGTTCATTTACCAGTTCCACTGCTTAGCAGTTTATTGCATAACTGTGTTTTCCATTCTACAGCCTCCTCTTCCTTCTCCCCTGGTGAGGGCACTGCATGGTTTGAGAACTTTGCAATGGTCTCATAGTTGGACTCTACGATCACAGAATCATAGAATGCACTGGGTTGGAAGTGACCTCTAAAGGTCATCTAGTCCCAGCCACCCCTGCAGTAAGCAGAGACATCCCCAACTAGATTAGGTTGCTCAGAGCCCCATCAAGCCTGACCTTAAAGGCCTTCTCCAACTCTATGACTTGGGCCATCATCCTTTCACAGCCTGGGCAGCAGTAGATGCCCTCAGCATCAGTATGATACTAAATCTCTGCATGGGCACCAAGGGCAGGCAGCAAAGTTGCCATAGGTTGTTTTAAGGTAACTAAAGGTTCAAAGTTCCATTTGCAAGGCATGCAGGAGACCTGCAAGGAGCAGTGTCAGCCTTGCAATCCCCAGCAGGGAGCTGCTGAGGTGGGAACAGGCTGGTGACACAATCTTTGGCTGGCCACATGTCCTCCACCACTGAGAACACAGCATGCCCTGTGCCTCATCCTCAACATGAGCACTGTGGGAGTCATCTAAGGCTGTACAGGGATTTCAGGGCATGTTGGCTTCTCCAGGGCTCAGATGGCAAAGCTGGAGCCTCTGCTCCAAGGAGGCACAAAAGCAGCAGCAGCAGAGTCAAGTGGAGACCAAGCCAGGATCAAGCCCCAGTCAATGCTGCACACACCTAAAATTGCTCCTCTAGAAAACCAGCCAAATTCCATAAGGTTCTCTGGGGTTGCTGGGCTTAGGAGGAGAGAGAGGAACTGTCTTGTCTTTATTCTGCCACCACCTCAGCAGCTGCAACAAGTTTTGGCTCATAAAACAGCTGTAAAAATACCAGTCTTGGTTCAAATGCTGGGAGATCAGGGCTCTCATCCTTGCTGTGAGAGAGATGCTTGCCTTAAGCTGTATCCTACATAAAAACACCATGCAAAGGCTCCTAAAAGGAGTAACAAAGCAATTAGAGAGACCAAAGCTGGAAAAAAGATCCTGCAGCCTCCCAGTCTCCTGCGCCCCTGCTCACTGTGGGACTGTGCAGTGTGGGGCAGGCTTTGGACCTTGGACTTTTAAAGGGAAGATTTAATAAACACTGAGAAATATTTCTAAATATTTAGAGAACCCAAAATAACAGATTCCCAGGCCAAGCTGTACACACAGAAAATGAATTCAGAAAAACTGTTAAAAATCAACAGCTTCTGCCTGTCCCAAAAGCCATCTCTGGAAATAGCAACCATCACCTCGTGGGCATGATGCTGCAAACAGAGCTGCAGGGATGCTCAGCCCTTTGCAGAACCAGGCCTGACTGAATCCCCACTGTGGCTCTCCTCTTGTTCTCCTCAAAATCAATAGCAGAAGCCTCAGAGATGCAAAAAGCTTAATGCTTTAGGAGGTACTCAGCAAAACAAATGTGAGCAGAGCCAAGCGAGGCACAACAGAGCTTCACATTCTCCTGTGAAACCTCAGAGTGCTGCAGTAGGAAAATTAATTTGCTTAATCATTAGGAGACAAAAAAAAAAAAACAAACCAAAACCAAACCCCCAAACAAAACCACAAAGCAAAGCAACCCAAAATCCAACCCAACACCACATTTCTGAGGGGAAAGGGAATTGTTTCGCTCTTAACTAGTTTGAAGACAACAGAACTGGAAGAAAAATGTCCAGTTCCAATAATGCCATAACCTGATTACAGCCTGCACAGAAGAGCTCAGACCCGTGTGGAGCAACGAGTAAGAAATTAAGTTTGAAATGGAGTGCTGGCCCTATCTTGTGTCACCCTTTTATGTTCTAGTAGAAAGGACACTGCTGAGCTCATTTCACATACAGCAGTGTGAGCTGCCTGGCTGCAGACATCATTTACTCATCTCCTCGATGCTGCTCCCCATTTCTCTCCACCAGCAGGAATGACAAACCCAGCAATGTGCCCTGCACTTTGTTTTATTATGGTATTGATTTTCCTGCAAAGGGAAAGTGCATTTATCCCCCAGGTCTGCGTGCTGGCAAGAAAGGGTTAACAAAATGTTTATCACAAAGCTGGCTTCAGAGTTGAAAGTAATGTGATCAGTAATGAATTTTGTGTTACATTAGGTTGTATAAATGGACAGACAAGCGCAGACAACAAGTGGCCAGGAGTCGGGGCTAATCTAATGATGTAAAAATAGAGACAGCACCAATTATACTTGGGGCCAGCTCAGAGCTCCTGCAGGGACTGCAAATGAATAGGTACAAATCAAATTACTGACTAATAGACGCACTACAAGAGAGGGCAGTCAATGCTAAATACATTAGGGCCTTGTGACCTCTCTGCTCTGAACAGCAGAATCCTAAATTTGACTTAAAAAAAAAAAGAAATAATAATAATAAAAAAAAATCAAAGAAAGTCTTCTCTGTGTAAGGAGGGAAACAGAACAATGTTATTTGTGAGATGGTTTGGTTCTTTTTTTCTTTCTGCTGTTGTTTTGCTCCCCTATGACCATGTTAAGGATGTGACCCTCAGAGAGCTGTTTGGGGGGAGGGGGTGGTGTTAGCTTTTAGGACAAGGAGAAATTATTCTTTGTGCACAAGTTAAGACCTGATAACAATACAGTTGTGTTACATACCAAAACATTTCAAAGCCATGTGCCTCTTTGTGGTGATGTTTTTTACTGCTACTTCACCGGCTGTGTCTGTGGCAAAAATAAAATAGTTCTTAACAAAAAAAAAAAAAGAATAAAAAATTGCTTTGGTTTAAGAAGAAAAGAAAAAGGAATCTCCCCACACCACGAGTGATAATAAGCAAATGCAGTTGATCAACTTGTTACCAAAAGGCAGAAAGTCAGAGCTGTCTCGGGCCATTGTGGTCCCTTCAGAAACAGCAAGGAATCTAAAGCCACACCAGAAATATTTGTGGTATTAACATTCACTCCCCTCCCTTCCCCCTTAAATAATGTGTGACCTGGAAGAAATTCCACTAAAAACTCATGGGGCTGGTAGTGAAGCAGATTTGGAACTCTGGGAAATGGTTGGGAATTAAAAATGTCCTTGCTGACCTTGGCCAGGCTGTGGGATGGGGCTGTGCAGCCTGGAAAAGAGGAGGCTCAGGGCAGGCCTCATTGCTGTCTACAACTACCTGAAGGGAGGTTGTAGCCAGGTGGGGTTGGGCTCTTCTCCCAGGCACCCAGCAACAGAACTGCTGGGACACAGTCTCAAGCTGTGCCAGGGAAGGTCTAGGCTGGATGTTAGGAGGAAGTTCTTGCCAGAGAGAGTGATTGGCATTGGAATGGGCTGCCCAGGGAGGTGGTGGAGTTGCTGTCCCTGGAGGTGCTTGAGACAAGCCCGGATGGGGCATTTAGTGCCATGGTCTGGTTGATTGGCATGGGCTGGGTGTTAGGTTGGGCTGGGTGAGCTTGGAGGTCTCTTCCCACCTGATTGATTCTGTTATTCTCTGATTCTGTGCTCCAGGGATAGCAGGTCTGGGGAGGAGAGAGCCAGAAGCCCCCACTGGAGTGCCTGATGTCCTGCACAAGGCAGTTGTGTTGTGGTTGCATGTTGCAGGTGAGAAATAACTAATAAACCCATGGCAAAATGTGGGCACTGCCAATGCTGCTGCCCTTCTCCAGCACCTCAAAAAATGGTGGCTCCTGAAGAGCTCTGAACCCTCATCTCTTTTAAACAAGGCTCATGCAAATAAACCTTTTGTAGGAAGAACTGCATTGAGCTCTTGGATTTATTTGAGGGGGTAATTTAATCTCTGACCCTGGGATGAATATTCTGAAAGTTCAAAGGCTGCTTTTAGCATCAATGTCATTTGATAGGCAACTGTGTTTGCTGCCCAGGCTGATTTTGCACTGACCCCATGCAGAAATCTCTTAGCAGAAAGGCTCTTGGGAGGGAAAATCAATTGCTCTGCGTTCTTGAGTTCCTAGATCCCATGTCTCACTTGGGATGAACACCAACTGGGGGGAAGGAATGGGAAAATTGTCTTGAAAAACTTGAAAGGAAGGGGAAGGAATGAGAGAAAGAAGGGAGGGAGGGAGGTGGAAAGGAAGGAGGAAGGAGGGAAGGAGGAAGGGATGAAATTTTGACTCTCTACAGAGCTAGTCCTGTTCCTGAAACAAAATGCCCAGGTCCATCTATGTCCAGATGCTGCTCCTCTCCAATCACAGCTTGTGACCACAGCCATTTTCTCTTTTGGAAGGAACTCAGGAAGGATGCTCTTTGCAGGGATCAGAGAACAGTGCCTCCCTCTCCTCTTCTAGCAGAGATGCACACTTCCACCTTAGCTAGGTAAGCCAGAAAGTGAGTGACTTCCCTTCTCCAACCACACATTTCCTACCAAGATTCAAAAACCCTCCCTCTGCAAGGCTCAGAGGTGTCAAGACCTGAGCTAGGCTTGAGCTGGTGCAACCACACAGCTTTGGCTGGGGAGGAGATTCCCAACTGCCCTCAGCACCGATCCCAGGCTATTCCCTACAGCACATCTAATTAGCTCCACTTACTTACATCCCATTAATCAGGTTAAAGAGTTTGCCTCAACATATGAGCTTCCTTCATCACATTATGAGTTTGCTCATGAAATCTGGAAGGAATCCAGATGGTTTGTTCTGAGAGCCAGGTGCAGGGCATTCCCACCTCACCTCTGTGCCGCTGGATTTCTGCAGCTGGCAGCTGACAGACTTGGAGTTTTGCAGGAATTTTGGAAAGGAATTTGGTTGTCAAGGCCTGGAACAGGCTGCCCAGGGCAGTGGTGGAATCACCACTCCTGGAGGAGTTTCAAAGCTATGTAGATGTGCTGCTGAGGGATGTGGTTTAGTGGTGGGCTGGAAGTGTTGGGTTAACGCTTGGACTGCATAATCTTAAAGGTCTCTTCCAACCAAAATGATTCTGTGACTCTCTGGTTCTAAAGTGACCATACCTTTGAAACTGAAACCTTGTAGTGGGCTTTAAGCACCTTGCTTCAGATTCTTCAAATGATAGTGCCATACTCTCACCCTTCCCTGCCCAGACCTCCAGCACTGGTTCTGAGGTGCCAAATTTGGGGACTGCTCTACTGTCTTTAACAGAGGCTCCTACTACAAGTTTGTATCCAATCCTGAGGCAGGATAGGCAGAGAAAAAAAGGGATTTTGCTTCATAAAGTGCAGTGCAGAAAGGCACTGGATTTCATAATGAACTAAATCAAAAGAACATATGCCCACAAACCTGATCCATCACCTGTGAAACACTGCAGCAATGGGGATTTGGGAATGCTTTGTCAAAACAAAAAGTTAGATATAAGTACAGCATTCAAGCAGCCACCCAAACTACCAGAGAAGACAGAGCAGAGGGGCATGGACTGGAATCAAGCAGTGCACACACAGTAAGCCCTATCTTGCAGCAATTCTGGCAGGCAAGCCACAGGTTTGACACTGGCAGCAGCACTGAAGGGAGTCTGCAGTGCTGTCTATCCTGACAAATTCACCTGAGCAGTGATGAATCCTCATTTAGTTTATACACTGACAATTCTCCCTTGGAGACCTGTCTGTTGTGTTAGACTCCTGAAGAATAAATCTCCACTTGTGTTGTGTGCTTTTGCAGTAACAAACCTGGGAAAGCACAGAGAATGGAGGTTGATTTGGTGAATCATGTAAAAAACAAGCCTGAAGTTGTGCCTAAATTTAACACCCAGGTCAAAGGAGAGTGAAGAAGCTGGGGTGAACTCCTCAGGGTTGAGAGTATCTTTCCTGGTGCTGCAGATGCAGAGCTGCAGCATTTCACACTCTCTGATGCTCTCCTGGAATGAGGAACTCCTTTCTGGGATGGACTAACAGATCTACTGATTTCCCTTCAGGCCAGCCTCTGTCTTAAGTGGAAGCCTAATGAATTTGGCTCCCTGAGACATACACAAACCACAGAAGAACCCACATCAGCAGCATGGCTGCAGACACTGTCCTCATCCCACAGGGGATGGGCAGAGGGCACAAGGAGAAGGTGTCTTCAGGGAATAAGCAGTTGTCCATGGCACAGGAACAGAGAATAGCCACGACAATCATCTTCCACAAACACATTTCAGAAAACATCCTGTAGCTCAGGCTGTAAAGGCTTGGCCCTCTATTACAACCTAACTTCCAATATCCTGCCTAGAGATGGCTAAAACACATTTGAAAGTTTAAGAAATGTACTTGTGGAAGGACTACATAAATCAGAGCATTTTCTGATTACAGCATTTTTGGAGGGAAACATTTCTAGCCTGGGCTGGCAATTTCTGCCTACCCATTTTGAGTGGAATATTGTCAGAGATATTTGTCTCTTGAAGCAGAGTTTCACAAACCACTTTGATTTCTTCCTGATTCTGTTTTGTTTGCTTTGAGAACGCTGTGCGAAGTTCCAGCGCATACTCAGAAGCTATACTGCAAACACAAATACTGTAGCTGCTCAAAAACAAGGCTCTGCAAGCAAAAGGGGTCACTGACCACCAACACTCTGTCAGTAAACCTTAATTTTAAATTTTTTTTCCAGTGGGAGTTTGCCAGAAACTGGACAGCAAAACCATCTTCTTGTGTCTTTGCCAGTTTGTGCCTCCTTCGGAATGACATCTGGGTCTAGGCTGACAGCTTATGTACAGCAGACTCCACTTCAGATAGACATGGGTCGTCTGGATAATTGGATAACAAGGAGAAAAGCTGGTTTCCCAATCAAGTCAACTAGCTGGATGACTGGAGTTATCATTTAGGTCATAAGGAAAGTAGATTTTTTTTTTGGGGGGGGGGGGGTCATTTTCCAGACCTGGTTCTTCTCCCATCCTCTGTCCGACAGCCCTTGGCAAGCAGTGGGAGCCAGAGGTGGGAAAGACCCAGCAGCAGCTCGTTCCTTCTCCCTGCAAAAGCCAGATTATTCCTCCTGCTTTTAGCATCCTCCCATTCAAGGTTTGCTCTGCAACCAATTTCTGCCAGGATGACAGAACCGGTGAGGTGCTGCCAACTCTGCTTTGCAATGCAGCGAGGTAGGTAAAGGAACAAAAAGACACCGCAAATATCTACTGCCCAAAGTGGTCTGTGTGCCATGGGCATGTGTTTGCTCCACACTCCTGCAGCATATCAGCCTGGATTACTAAATAAATCTATGTGTCAGCTATGTCCTAACAGTTAAGGCATTAAAAGAATCTATTTATCTCTTGCCATTAAGTGCATGTCAGGACCAGTTGAGCGCTTGATAAAGTCTCACTGTCCACCCTATTGCCCATTTGGTCTTTGTCCACACAGTGGACCTGAGCCCTGCACACACACACACACACACACACACACATACCTTCAGAGTCAGAAATTATCCAGAATTCACCTTTGGGTTTGAAGAAGGCTTTGCAATTTGCATTAAACCTCTGCAAAATGCATTTAAGGGCTGAAGAGTCCCCAAGCAGCAGAAGCAGGGGTTAAGGGCATGCAAAACGTAAAGGCATGCATAACATAAAGGCATGCAAAATACAAAGGCATGCATAACATAAAGGCAAGCTCGAGCTAAAATTAAGTCATTTTAGGTTTATTAGAGAGAGGTTTATAGCTTCCTTAATTTTGAGTCTAATGCAGAAATGTAAACACTGTCATTGGAAGCAGCACCGATGTATAAATCAACTGCTAACAAGCCCACTGCTGATGTCCTCCTCTGCTGAGCTCTTTGCCATCATCTCCCTGAGGTGAGTGGGCAGCAGAGAACCCACAGAAAAAAACTGAACCTTTGCCAAAGATAATTTCAGTTCAGTCTTGGTTTGTGAAGATATTAAGTGGTTGGGGGAGGGGAAGTGAAAACTCTCC
Source organism: Semnornis frantzii (assembly GCA_013399775.1). Taxonomy (NCBI): domain Eukaryota; kingdom Metazoa; phylum Chordata; class Aves; order Piciformes; family Ramphastidae; genus Semnornis; species Semnornis frantzii. The sequence goes on from VWYK01097690.1 coordinate 15,487, forward strand.
TACTGGTTGCGAGCCAACAAAGACACCTTTTCTTTGAAGCAAGGGTAATGTACCTCCAAAACTTATCTTCCCTCATTTATTAACCAGCAGACAGATGCTAGCACTTTGCTGTGCTCCACAGCTTGATGAATGCCTGGCTGGAAGCCTGCTGTCAGCCTACCCACCCTGTTGTAGCTACTCCACTCCCATGGCAAGTGCTGTCTTCCAGGTATCATCTGAGCAGGAGAGAACTTTTTATGGCCATCTGGTAAGAAGAACAGCTCAAGAGCTGTTAGGGGATGGAAGTGGAAAGGGCACAGGAGTTCACAGCCTTATCACTAGCTTTTCTCTGCTGCACTGAGTCACCAGATGCCCAAATCCTGAGAATAAAGCACATTAGTGGCAGAGAGGAGCCCACGGCAGGCAGGAAAACACAGAGCGCAGCGACAGCGAGAGGAGGGTGGTGGGATGGGGTGAGTTGGGTCAGTGCTCATGTTACTGTTGCTGCTTACATTTGCTGCTTTGAGAGGGCATCTGTCTTACCCTCCTTATGAAGATTTATGTGTCTGGAGCAAAAGCAGGGAGAAGTCTCTTTGGGTGAATTTTAGCTCAGTGATGGCAGCTCTCCACAAATCTTTCTGTCTGTGTACCTGCAGTACTGTGAGCCTCCTCTCACACCACAGAAGGTGGCATTGGCTGCCCTCAGCTGGGTTTGTGGAAAAGGGAAGGAAAATATGGACCTCTGTCTCTGACCAAGTTCTGCTTCACAATGTAATAAAACATCAAGTCTCTGGGGCAGTCACCCACCAGAGCTTAGCATGTCTAGATGGCTTCACCTCTCAGAGAAGGTGTCCCCCTCACCTTTCCCCTCACACAGGCAGCCTGAGGGAAGCTGACCCCTTACTGGAAGCAGACACCACCCTGAAGTTCACTCTGATCACAGCATGGGGCAATAAGTGATGAAATATGTGCCTCAGTCTATTTTCACAGCCTGTTTCTCCACCTTCACAGCCCTCTACAGGCATTAGCTGACTCACCTCCACACCAGCAATGTGAGGCACATCTGTCACTGCAGTGCTGGAGCACTGGAGCCATGGATTTGTTCAGTGCCCCATCCAGGGCAACAAGCTGGTGAGAATTTGCACCAGATCTGTAACTGGGACTCATACTTGGTGGTCAGACAAATCTTTCTGTTAATACCAAATCTTAATCCATCCTTTGTCTCCACCTTTTTCAAGATGGAAATCAGAGCAAAGCCAGTTTGAAAGGTGCCAAGTTGGGCCATGAAGGGTGCTTCACTCAGCAGCCTGGATATTGCTATCTGCACCTACACACAAGGGCTTAAGCTCTTTGCAGCCTCCTGCTCTGGACTGGGGGAGGTAGCAGCACTTTGGTGACCTGCCACAGGCTATGTGCTCAGTAGTGATGCATTTTTAAAGCAGGGTGATAAGCCCTGATGGAAGAGCTCTGGAGCTTTCTCCAGGAGCAGGGAGAGCTCAGAGCAGCATAAGGCTCTCAGCAGCTTCTGCTGCCCACAGCCTTCCTTAGGTTGGCATTCCCACACACCTCCTAGAGCTCATCTTCTTTTTCCTTCCCAGGCAAGATGCCAGAAGAGTGACAAGCCAGTTGGCAGCTGATGTTGGAAGCCACCATTACAATTAGCTGCTGGTCACAACACAAATGGTGCATGGATCAAGGACGGGCCCAGACCTTTCACTGGGGGTGTTTTAAAACCCAAGTCAGAATTAACAGAGACAATAAAACCGCAATAGCTGTGCTTGAACGTTTGGGAGCACCTCCTGCCCCTCCTGAGCAGCATAATCCCTGATGTGCCATTCCATTTACTTACACAGATGATACAATTTATCAATATAATGGACACTGATGAAGATGGATTAATTTGGATTACAGAACCAACGCTTTGCAGAGCCTCTATCCAGGACACAAAATGAGGATGAGTGTGATTATGACATTGTTTGGAGCAGGGTGGGACAAGGGCAGCAATCTGCACAGAGCTTTGGATGCTCCTGAGCTGGCAGGGCCCTTGTCATAGCTATATGGAAAGGAAGCTCCAAGCAGCAGTGTTTTTAAAGCTACTTGAGGCTTCTCAGGCTGTATTTATGTGTCCCACTACTGCTTCCTTTTTCTAAATGGCTTCTCTTGCGCTAAGTGAGCTGCCCAAAAAAAGTTCCTCGAGTGGAGAGGCAGTGGAGAAAGAAAAAGGAAAAGCAGAACTTGAAAATGAAAATCAAAATCACCATTGGGTGAGATGTAAGTGATCTCTGATCACACCTCTTCTTTGTACCTGTTCCTGAGCCCACTATGTCCCTGCTGGGAGACTCGCACATCGCGTCGGCCAGGCGCTCCCGAAGGCCCTCCTCGGTGTGCTCCATGGATGACATATGGCGGAGACCAAAGTTCTCAGGCCAGCTCCCACACACCTCCAGCAAGGTCACGCTGCGGTCGAAGGCACCTTCAACAGACAAAGGGGAGATGTTTGGGAGACCCTGGAACCAAACTACTGAGTGGCAGAATTGTAGAGGGGGGTTAGGTTGGAAGGGATCTCAAACAGGTCACTCAAGGCCTCATCCAACTTGGTGCTCCACAACCTCCCTGGGCAACCTGTGCCAGTGTCTCACCACCCTCACTGCAAACAACTTCCTCCTAACATCCACTTTCAATCTCCCCTCTACCAGTTTAAACCCTCTCCTCCTTGTCCTATCAATACAAGACCTTGTCAATAGTCCCTCCCCAGCCCTCCTGAAGCCCCCTTTCAGATCCTGGAAGGCCACTCCAAGGTCTCCTGGAAGCCTTCTCTTCTCCAGGCTGAAGATCCTCAACTCTCATAGCCTGACTAATATATACTGCCATATATATTATTTATTGCATTGGAAAGAAGGAATCCCTTGTGCTTCCAGGTCCTGAAAAGCTGATTTTGGCACATGGGCATTAAAACCTTGGTGTTAACAGCAGGAGCAAGCAGAGCCCTAAGTGCTGAAGAGTTTTGACCAAGCAGCTGTAAGCTAAAAAAAAAAAAAAAA
>VWYK01097690.1:18522-47653 GCA_013399775.1 Semnornis frantzii
AAAAAAAAAAGTTAAATTAAAAATACAAACCAAATTCTGGTCTCAGCAGATCAGCACAATGGCATTGATGCAAACAGTATGAGATGACAAAAAACCTGTGTGGATGTTATTAATTACAGCTGAGACAACTAGAAATTATTTTTTTCCAGTTGATTTGTCTTTCACCAGGCTGCTGTTAAGTTCCTTTTCTTTCCCCCTTCTCATCCCAGACAACGGAAACAGCCAAGCTGGAGCTTTGTTACTGGCAGGTTCTGTGTAATATAAATGCAGGCTGCTCAGGGAAGTGGTTGGATCACCAGCCCTGGATGTGTTTTAAAGCCATCTAGATATGGTGCTCAAGGATATGTGTAGCAGTAGCCCTGGTAAAATCTCTCATGCCCAGAGAAGGGCACCGAGGCTGGTGAGCACAGCCCTGTGAGGAGAGGCTGAGGGAGCTGGGGGTGTGCAGCCTGCAGGAGGCTCAGGGCAGACCTCATTGCTCTCTGCAGCTACCTGGAGGTTGTGGCCAGCTGGGGTTGGGCGCTGCTGCCAGGCACCCAGGGACAGAATAAGAGGACACAGCCTCAAACTGTGCCAGGGCAGCTTCAGGCTGGATGTTAGGAAGTTCTTCATGGAAAGAGAGATTGGCATTGGAATGGGCTGCCCGGGGAGGTGGTGGAGTGCCCATCCCTGGAGGTGTTTAAGAGGAGGCTGCATGAGGCACTCAGTGCCATGGGTTAATGAGAAGGGTTAGGGGATAGGTTGGACTCGATGATCCTAGAAGTCTTTTCCAACCTGGTTAACTCCGTGATTCTGTTAGGTAAGGGCTGGACTTGATGATCTTCTAAGCCTCTTCCAGTCACGATGATTCTGTGATTCTGTGAAGTCTCTTTGTCTTTGCTAGCAGGCACAAACTTTAGCCCAAATGCCTTTTTCGCTGCTAAGCAGAGAAGTGCCACTGTCACACACTGCCGAGGAAAGGACGCCTCGCTTTCTGCCCTGCGTTCAAAGCCTGCCTGCCGAAGGAAAAAAGCCAGCCCTTCTCCCCCAGCCTGGGATATCTGCGGCATGTCTCCGTTCCTGCGCTGTGAAATCTACGCTCAAAAGTGAGCTGCGAGAGGCTCTTTCAGCAGCGGCTGCTCTTGTGACGGAGCGCACGTACCTGCACAAAGCGACTTTGAAGAACTCCTTAACCTGCAGTTCCCGCCCCCTGTACAGCAGGGTAGGATGTTCTGCCGAACGCAGAGATGAGATTCCGAATTCAACATCACTTCAAAGTACAAATGAAAATCATTCTGCTTTATTATACGGCAAGTCTTCGGCGAAGGCTTGCTTAAATCATTCCCACTTGGAACGAGATTACAGTTGCGCTTTGTTGCTTCAAGCACATACCATTTACTCCACTGTTAGGTAACTGAATATGCAGCATTTATTGTGCCTGCTTTCTGCCAGCCTGCCGAGGGGGGGGGGTGTGGGCTTGGAAATGCAAATGCCAGTGTTTCTCAAAGTTAAAAGTACATGAAACACGTCCTTGTTATCAGGCTTTTGGTTTTCCCCTTTGATCAGCCGTCAGAAACTATCTACACTTGTAGTCTGTGACTGTACAGCTTCACAGCACACTCCCTGCCACTGACAGGTGGTAATAGAAAGGGTGAGAGACCAAGCCCCGCGGCAGGCGTCCCTTCCTCTGATAACGTCCAAAGTACCGGGTGATAACCGTTGGTAAACACTCGGGCAGCCGGTTAATCCATACATCAGCAAAGAGGGGCAGATAATTTTGAACTCTAATGGCACGGACAAAAGCACCAGGGGCTGGCATGCAGGGATTTATATAGGCTGCAATGGTGACTGCCGGCTCCTGAATTTCATCGGCGCGCACGGCTTTGAGGCTTTGATTTATCTCTCCGCCTGGCTGCAGAGTAGATTCCTGGCACTAGAAAACCATCAACGCTAAAATGGACCTCTACAAAATGGGACTGGGGCTCTTATGTGATACATGCACTTGAACTCTGGATGAATCCCAGTTTAAACGGAGAGGAAGAATGACAAAATATTTCAACTTTTAATGGGGCTTTGGATTTATAAGGTTACTCCAGCCTACTAATCTGTTCTAAAGTGAGGGTCCTTGAAGCTTCGTGGAGAAAATGAAATGAGGAGGAGAAGCAATTTCAATGATGTCTAAGCCTCTGCAACATTTCCATCCTGTCAGCTATCCTGACTGGAGAAGGAGAAGTAAAATTTGGCCCCTTTTTTTGAAGCTTCTTTTTCAAGCCATCCTTCCTGATGCAGCCCTGAGACCCCCCACTCTGCACATGCTCCAAGACCACACCGATTTCAATTGGCTTTGATAGGGCTGTTAATGTACTTGGAGAGAGTTAGCAGGGGGTGGGCTTTTAAACCCGCATCCCCAAACCCCAGGGTGACAACAGGGAGATGCTGAGCTCCCAGAGCTGTGCCAGAGATGAGAAATCTCTTCATTACTAGTGCCTGCCCTTATTCCAAACGTGAGAAATGGGAGCATTTCTGCTCCTATAAGCAGACATATGAATAATAAGGCAAATGGCTTTTGAAGCTCTGCCAAGATGCCTGGGTATGTGTACAGGGAGAAACTTCCTAGCGCCGGTCCCTGGCTCCTGAGATGCTTGAGTGAGAGCAAAGGAGACAAGTGCAGTGTTACCTCTGCAATCAGGGCCAAGAGCTGCCAAAACTTCTTAGCAGCAGCGTGTGAGGTTTGCAAGTGTTAATGCAAACACAGGTTAGAGGGATTAACTGCACACAGGGTTTTCTGGGGGAAAACTGTAAAGCTGGGGAAGCTCCACTTTTATCTCTCCTCCCTTTTCACTCCTTCTCCATCTTAGCAGCACACATCTGGCAATCAGAGGGTTGCAGAAAGGTAAGGGCTGGGAGCAACCTCTAGAGAGCGAGTCTAAGCCCCTGCCAAAGCAGGATCACCCAGGGCAGGTCACACAGGAATGTGTCCAGGTGGGGTTCGAAAGTCTCCCAAGAAGGAGACTCTACACCAGTACCTTCAGGTCCCACTCTGATTCAGCATCCACCACTGTACCCCACGGGTGGATCACTCTGCCTGTGAGCAGGGGCAGGCAGAGGACTCCTGTGCACTGTCATCTGCTTTGTGTTGAGTGCAGTTCACAAATTCCTCATTTACAAACACTGATAAAATGGGTTCCACACAAAGCTGAACACACAGATGTGCCACTCCTCAGCCATGGGGGGCAGAAAACAGGACCTTGCTTGAACAGGCAGGTCCTCTCCTACCATAAACCCCTGTCTCTGTCCCTCTTTTCCAAACTATTTTGGGAAAAATAAGACCAATTGTCATGGACCTTCCCAATCTTCTTGCCACTGCATCAGCAGACACAGCACAGGTATTATTATTATTATTATTATTTTTCGAGGCAGAATCAAGTTCTGAGTATTTTCTTGCCTTGAAATATTCTCCAGTCTATGAGACAGCAGATGGATTGGTGCTCCCCAGGAGCCTTTGGGTGCTTTGCCCTGCATGCATCACTACCAACAGCAGATGAGCTAATGGCATTAAACTTACACTGATAGCAGCTAACCACATCTCTGCTATTTATTAAATGGTAATCTCTCCCTGGCTGCTCTGCTCTCCCCTTTTCAATCCCAGTATCTCAGTTGATAACATATCCAATTCCCCATCGGCAGCCAGAGAGAAGTTTACAAATAAACCTCAGTGGAGTGTCCTGCTCTCAAAATCCCCCAAACCCACAGCCAGAATGTAACTGCAGAACCAAGGCGGCTGAGAAAGCTGCTGCTGATTCCAGGGATTAGGCAAGGGGTGAGGGAAGGCAGGCTTCACCCCGTGCCTTTACTGACAAACCTACTGACAGCCACCAATATCAGACCACGAGGTGTGAAGCCCAAGCCCTTCCTCTGTCCTCCCCAGACCTGACCCAGCTTTGCTGGTGGAACAGGTTCCACCTAAATGGAGCAATTCATTTAGAAACAACTCAAGAAAGCGGCAAATTAGGCATTATTTCAGTCAAGCAATTACTAGTGAAGTCCTGGTGAAAACTCATTAAATCACTGGGGGGGAAAAAGAAAAAAATCCCATTGACTTCAAATTGTGTCAATATTTCATCCTGTCGCGTGGTGCTTTCAAGGCAGCAGAGCATTTATTTCTGCCTCTATTTGCTGGAGATGAAACCAGGTGGAAATTCAGACCTCTGCATGATGCCCAAGCACCATGCCAACACCACAGCACTGCAAATAGAAACCAGTCCCAAATCAAACCAAATGGAGCAAGCAGAAGCCTTGGTTGGGAGATTTAGGCTGAGAGGGCTTTGTCCTGCAGTTGCAGCACGGTGAGCTGTGCGCTGCACCGAATGCTCCGAGCCAATTCTGCTTCACACACAGGACTTGAATTTTCTCCTGATACTGATCTCCCACTTCTGGCCTTCCACTGACATTTGCATCCTAGCAAGCCCTGCCCTCTATTCGTATCACTCTTGGGTGGTGCAGAATCAGGTCCCTCATCTTGCTGCTCAGTGTTTCTCACACTCTATTAATGGCAAAGGCTTCTGTTATTACTGACACCAAATTATCATGCTTAGAGGCACAGGATTTGGCCAGCAGTACCAGAGCAGCGATCATGCCCTTGTACTCTGCACTGGTGAGGCTGCACCTTGAAGAGTGAGTTGAGTTTTGGGCCCCTCACTGCAAGAAGGACACTGAGGTGCTGGAGTGGGTCTGGAGAAGGGCAATGAAGCTGGTGATGGGCTTGAAAAACAGGTCTGGTGAGGAGCAGCTGAGGGACCTGGGGGTGAAGAGGAGGCTGAAGGGAGACCTTTGTGCTCTCCACCCTGAAAGGAGGTTGGAGCCAGGTAGTGGCTGTTCTTTTCTCCCTGGTGTAAAGTGACAGAAGAGGGGAGACTTAGATTGGATGTAAGAGTGGCAAGAGTGGTCAGGGATTGGAACAGGCTGCCCAGGGAGGTGGCGGAGTCACCATCTCTGGAGGTGCATGGACATGGCACTTGGGGACATAATTTAATGGCAACGGTGCTGCTGGGTTAGAGATCCTTCCCAACCACGAGTTGCCTTTTGCATTGCGACTATTTCAAGGCTTTTAGTAATAATAAGAAACAATAAGTTTTACAGAAAGAAGGGGGGGGGGGAAATAAATAAAAAGGAAACCCCCAATCCTTGGAATCATCTTTTCATTTCACAGTTGGAGCTAACAACCAAGACGGAGAAAACCAGAGACGTTTGTTTTCTTCTCTGAAAAGAACCTAGTAGTAAAAAGTATTTTTGCAAAACATTTTAATGCTTCTAGTGTGTTATTTTTCTAAGTCAAAATAGCTAAGCTAAATCTTTCACCACAGCCCTTTAATTCCAAAGCCAGGGGAAATTTTTTTTTTTTTTTCATTAAACCTCTGGACGGCTTTGTTTAAAATATGAAATCAAGTAGCTCCATTTCCTGTCTTCTAAGGAACAGTAAATCAAAACGAGTATGTTCTCCAAAAATACAGTAATGGTTCTATTAAAGAGCTTGACAGTTTTGAGCCTCACCTTGCATATTGCAACATAAGTGTGAGCAAAAATAACAGAGTAAATAGGAGAGGAAATGACCTGTCCCTTTTAACCGATAAAAGATGCATTCCTCTCGTGAAAGGGATGAGGGTCTGACCCCTGGGGACACCATACCCTGGGGTATGCCCAAGATGGTCTCAGAGGGAGAGGAAGGGCTGCCCATCACCAAGCTCCTGCCTCTTCTGGTTCCTTCAGAAGCAGGAGCAGACTTTGAAGGGAGTCCTGATCCACTTGGCACTGGAGGCAGCGGTAACTGCGGCATGAGCATGACAGAGTTGCCCAGAAATCCCTTCCCGGAGCGGGAACCCCATGGGTGTGTGAGGAATCAGCCCATGGAAATTCCTTGCCCAAAGTAGTGAGTCAAATTGTAACATGCCCTGTTTAAATATTAATGGCTCAACTTTCCTAGGGGGTTTGCCAACTCGCTTCCCTGCCATAACTTTGTTACTCCAGGGGGAATGCCACAAAGCAGTAGCAGCTCTCGGTACTGGAACAGGGACCTGGGCAAATGCCCGATTCAAGCGTGGAGGAAGCAGCATCTCCATGACCTGCCCTGTAGTTGACTTTGGAAAACCTTCCCGAGGTTTAGGTTGGAGATTGGAAGAAGTTTCTTGACTGAAAGGGTTCTCAAACACTGGATCAGGCTCCCTAGAGGGGTGGTTGAATCCCCATTGCTGGAGGTGTTTAAGAGAGGCAGAGATGCAGTGCTGAGGGACACAGCTTAGCACCAGACTTCATACAGTTAGATAACGGTTGGAACCAACGACCTTAAAAGTCTTTTCCAACCATAACAACTCTATGATTCTATGCTTGGTGGCAAAAGTTGCAGGTCCTGGCAGGGCTCATAGCTGCCTTCCTGCTCTCCCACGGCACGTGCACGTCAGTTTGCTTGTGACACTCTGCAACACCTCACCTCCATCCAGGGTTCTTGGCCCAAGGTGTGAGTGCTCCTGACTGCCTTTGGAAAGGACCGCGGGAGCTGCAGCCTGGGTGAGTAACTCTGTCATCCTCCCTCCCACGGAGTTCCTTGCTTTCCAGACTCACTCACAGCTCTGCTATAAACAGGACATTACTCACCAGCTCTGTATCCTGTGAGTGCATTTAATTAATGGAGACTTCAGCTGGGGTACCCAGTCCCACAGGCAACCAACACTTTCAAATCCCTTTGAACTCTTGGCTAAGTGAGGCTGAGAGGTTCCCGCGTCCCTCCTCAGCGCCCTACAGACTTGTAAACAAAAATCTTGTTTATTCCTCTGTCACGATTTCTAAATGAGATTTAAGCAAACATGCAGCTGCTGGGAGGAGCAAGCCCAGCAGTGGGGTGGCCTTGGAAGCCCCCATGTCCCCAGCAGCTTTTATAGGTACAAAGGCAAATGGTCAGGTAGGAGGCTGCCCAGACGTTGCCCATGTTTGATGTGGCAGTGACCATACGGTCCTGCCACCCAGCTCGGGATAGTGGTTGAGGCAATGGATGGTGACATTCAGGATCACAGAATGGTAGGGGTTAGAAGTGACCTCTGGAGATCATCTAGCTCACCTTCCCTGCTAAAGCAGGCTTGCCTAGATCAGGTTGCATAGGAATGTCTCCAGGTGGGTTTTGAAAGTCTCCAGAGAAGGAGACTCCACAACCTCTGGGCAGCCTGCTCCAGGGCTCCAGCACCTTCACACCGAAGAATTATTTTCTTTATGTTTAGGTGGAACCTCCCAGGTTCTAGTTTGGACCTGCTGCCCCTTGTCCTATCAGTGGTTATGACTGAAAGGGCCCCAGCCTCATCCTCATGACCTCCACTGTTTGGCTATTAATCAGCATTGATCAGATGCCCTCTCAAGCTGCTCTTCTCTCGGTCTCAGCCTTTCCTCAGGCCTCTCAGCATCTCTGTAGCCTCTGTTGATCTATCTCCAGCAGTTCCCTGCCTGTCTTGGACTGAGGAGCCCAGAACTGGACACAATACTCCAGACACAGCCCCACTAAGGCAGAGTAGAGGTGGAGGTGGATGGTCAGGCAGGAGCTTGCCCATGGCTGAGGTGGCAGAGACCACATGCTCCTGCTGCCCAGCTGGGGAGTGTGACCGAGGCACTGGATGGCAATGCTCAAGCCCACAGCAGTGCTGGACCATCTCACTCTCCTCCTCCTCCTCCTTCCCAGCACTGTCTCCTGCAGCCCTGCACAAAGGGTCAAGCAGGGGCTCAGGAGCAGCATTTCAGATGATTAGGAAGGCAGCCAGCCATCACAGCCATCCTGAAGGCTTTCAAATGGGAGCCAGGCTGCAGTTTTCAGCGCTGCAGCAGCGAGATATTTTTATAAATACATAAATCTTTTCAAGGAAAAACAAATAGAGAGGAAAGAATGTAAACATTATTGTAAAATGCATAATAAAATGTCTGTTGTTTGTTAATTTTGCTCCTTATTATCCAGTCTATCTCTACCACCGATGTTGAAACATTTTTCTTTTTCCTTTTTCTTTTTTCCCCTTCTTTTTTTTTTTCCCCCCTTACATTTAAAAAAAAACCCCAAACACACAACCCTCTCTTATTCATTTAAAAATAGTTTCCTGCATGTTATATGAATAAGCAAAACCTAAGGTCCTAAATCCAGGAGAACTTTGAAGTATGAAACCCACGGTCTATGGGAACTATGTTTTCATTAATCAAAGTAGATGTTTCTAAAGCCATCAGATTTATCATGACTGGATTTCATATGTGAAACCCAATATACACACAGACATACACTGCTTGTCCTTTTGGATTAGCTCTGACCTTTTACTCTCCTTTCTGAAGGATCTGCCTTTCCTCAGAGCAAGGCTGCCCTGCTCCACCACTGCATCAGCCAAAGGAGCCTTGACAAACTACGCTTCCAACTCTCTGCTCTCTGAGTACAAGTCTGGGTTAAGGTCAAAACATAAATGATTAAGTATATTTATTAAACTCTGCCTTTGCCTTGAATGCTCCCTGAAACTGTTAAATGCCATCCACACCACAGCTTCACACCAGCCTGTTGCTAATACACCTGGCCACCAAACCAGGGAGCGCTGACACCCAGTTCTGGGCTGCCAAAAGCTCCCCCAGGCATCACCCAGGGCTCCCACAGCCCTGGCCCAGCTCCTGGCTTCCCCAGAGGCATGGAGGTTAGCAAGAGGACACAGCAGAGACAGGATGGTTTAACAACTGGAGGCAGGATGTGACATCCATCCAAAGTAGGACTTAAAAGATAAAATGAAAAAAAAAAAAAAAAAAGAATTAAAAAAATCCTGTGTTTGGTGTCAGCAGGGAAATGTATGCCTGGGGTTTGTTGTACCAGAAGCACAGGACTTTGTCATCTTGCTTAAAAGGCCAAGATGCTGAGGGTGAGCTCTGCTGCAGCCATGGGTGGCTGGCACCGTGCTGTGGGCACTGGTGGGGAAGGTGCAGCTCAGCTACAACCTATGGAACACAGTGCATGGAAAAATAACACCGAGGTGTTTGTACTCTCTTTGCAAAGAAGGCTCCAGGGAGACCTTAAAGCTGCCTTCCAGTACCAGAAAGGGGCTACAGGAAAGCTGGGGAGGGACTTTCTACAAGGGCTGGCAGTGATAGGGTGAGGGACAATGGCTTTGAGCTGGAAGAGGGGAGACTTAGACTGGATGTTAGGAAAAACTTCTCCACAGTGAGGGTGGTGAGACACTGGAGCAGGCTGCCCAGAGAAACTGTGGACACCTCATCCCTGGAAGTGTTCAAGGCCAGCCTGGCCAGGGCCTTGAGCAGCCTGGTCTAGTGGAAGGTGTCCTTGCCCATGGGAGGTGGGGGGAGTCAGAACTAGAGGATCTTTAAGGTCCCTTCCAACCCAACCCATTCTATGAACACTGGATGCAATGGATTTAGTGGTCTCAAAGCAAAAAAGAGATGGAAATTACAGTGTAACTGGATGTTATTAAAATCCTAAAAGCAAAATATCCCCTCCATAATAAAATTAATTTCCAAGAAAATATGTTTTGGGTTTGTTTTGTTTTTTTCCCCCCTTGAATAACAAGATTCTTGCATATTTTAACTCTTCACAGCTTCACAGAATCAGAACGCCTGGAAAAAATCAGGAATGCTCTGATCAGTCCCAAGCCCCCTTAGAGATTAACATTTCTTTACATTTAATCCTGACATAAAGTAGAGAGCCTTGAAGAACAGAGAGTTTGGGGTGGGTGCACGTTACCAGGTACAATCCTGGCCAGCAGAAACTTCACCTGATGTGCTTTCAACCTCCAGCTCTGGAAAATTCATTAAAAAAGGATTCACAGAAGATCTTCAGCACTTTTTAGTTTTTGCAAGGCTGGAAATGTTTTCTTGCAGTATTCACATACTTACGATGCTCGGTCCTGGTTAAAATTAGAAAATCCAGGAACTCTTTTAGGTTTTTTATTTCCCCCCCAAGTAAAGTTTCCCACTCTCTGAAGATCTTAAGCTTGCAATAAGATGATTATTGAGATTTTTTGGGAATGCCTAGGAAATTCAAACACACAACCAATTCCATTACATCTCCATGGAGGCTTTTTAAGAGGAGTCCTCGTTTTGATTTACTTCTCATCTGAATAAAAGCTGTGACTTTGCTGAAGCCTTTGCACAGGCTTCACTGGGAAAAGCTGTGTCAGATGCAGGAGGGACACATCTGCTCCTGTGACGTGCTGTAACGAGCCTTGGTTGCCTATTTGTTTACATGCCAAGTCATTTCTGAACTCTTTGGAAGAGGTTTGCATACCCTGCCTTAGTGAGCTCACTTTGTGAGGCAGAAATATGCCAATTCCACTTGGAGGGACTTGACTGATACATTACTTCCCTTAAGAAAACAGTGAGATTTATCTTGCTCATTATCACTCTCGTGGCATGTGCAGAGGCACTTTCTACATCTGTACCCATACAGAGGACACAGAGTGGATTCTGAAAGGCTCACATTTACCCACAAGTAAGGAAAGATCTGACAACTCACTGGGCTTTTCTGCCTAACTAAGATCTTAGGTTACACTTTGAGACCCAAGTGTGGATTTGTCATATTGCTCGAGAATTAGTGGTGACCGTCGGAGCCAAGGAATTTAATTCTGATTGTTTCGTTGGAATTAAAAGAAAATTCCTGTGTTGAAAAAACCTTGGAACTGTGCTACAGATGAATGTATCACTCAGAGTGTAATAGGAGACTCTTTCTTGTGTAATAAAGAGTATACTGCTCAGAAAGGCCAAGTACATTGTGGGTAGGGATCTGCCGCAGCTGAGTGGTAGGAGATGTTGTACCTTCAACCTGCCACAAAGGAGGGATGAAGGCTTCCTCATCACAGACCCACCTGGATAGAGTTGCCCAGCAGGGATGGATGTGGCCCAGCAGCCCATCCTATAAACCCTGCCCCAACATCCTTAACATTCTCCCACTAAGCAGATCCAGCCTGCCACAGAGAGAGAATGCTGCTGGGTTTTGGGTCCTCACTTCACAGAATCAGTGACTCCTACAATGGTTTGAGTTGGAAAGGACCTTTAAAAGCCATCTTGTCCAATCACCCTGCAGGGAGCAAGGACCTCTTTAAATACTGAAAGGCCACAATGAGGCCTCCCTGGAGCCTTCTCCAGGTTGAACAACCCCAGCTCCCTCAGCCTGTCCTCACAGCTGAGGGGTTCCAGCCCTCTGACCACTTTTGTGGCCTCCTCTAAAAGCAAAGGTTGGAGCACATGATCCCTGATATTCTATGGTCTTCAACTAGATCAGGTTGCTCAGAGTCCCAAACAATGTTTCCAGGGATGTGGCATCCACCACCTGTCTGGACAACCTGAGCCAGTGCCTTACCACCATTACCTACCTACACAAAGTTCACAAACACAGAGNTCACATTGGGTGCTTCTGTGCTCCACCACCTCCCTGGGCAACCTGTGCCAGCATCTCACCACCCTCACTGTAAAGAACTTCCTCCTAACATCCAGTCTCAATCTCCCCTCTGCCAGTTTGAACCCATAAGTGGGAATCTGCAGGAAAAAAGTGGCTGAGCAGCCACTGAAGCTCCAGAAATGTGAAATTTGATTTGTATCACTGGCAACCAGTTCAGAATATTTTTTTTTTACATTCTAAGAGCCAATGTTTCTCTGCTCTCCCATCACCTTCTCCAGATGAAACATTTCACAACCCAGCTGCTGTATAAACAGAAACCTAAATGTTTTCCTAAGGTGCATCACTGATCCCACTCAGGGCTCCTAATTTGTAATGTATTTGTCTTACCTCACTATGAGATAATGCACACCTCAGGTCCAAGCTGCTGTCTGATAGCTACTTGTGCACAGGAGAAACAAATCTGACTTCCAAACACCAGGCATCCTCTGGGTGCTTGGGAAGAGCCCACAGGGTGAATTCTCTTTTCCAGGTTGGATAAGGCTTTGAGCAACCTGGTCCAGTGGGAGGTTGGAACTAGATGATCTTTAAGGTCCCTTCCAACTCAAGCCAATCTATGATTCTATGACTCCTGCTCAGCATGTGCCTGGCAGTGCCCCAGCTCCTGCCCTCTTTTCCCTTCTCATGCCCCTGCCCAAACCTGCCAGCCCCGAGCTGCAGGATGTACAAGCACAAAGCATCAGGGGTTTGGAGCTGCTTCACAGAGAACAGAATATTGAAGTTATTTGTGGCAGGGGTCTCCATGTCAGTATGTTAACTCCTTTGTCATCCACCTATGCTGTAATCAGCTTTTCCTGAGGGAATAACCACGGAGTGATGACTTTCTAACACCATTTGAGGCTGGACTAGATGACCTCTAGAGGTCCCTTCCAGACTGAACCATTCGATGGCTCCATTAGGCAAATCTCATTGTGTTAACATCCACAGCTTATTAGCAAGATTAACATCCAGTTAATTAGGATTCTATCTAACACTACATGCACAGCCTGCTGGAATCACAGGGGCCTGACAAGTGTTTCACAAACAGCACAGGAAGGTTTCAGGTATCAACTCGAAGTGATGGAAAAATGTTTGTGTTTGGAGCAGCTAAGAGGTTGCCATGAGGATACAGCACCATTAACATCAGGAACTGGTTAGGAAAATTACTCTTGCTACTTATTAATGGAGTGGCCAAGAGCAGGGAATGGAGGAGGGATTGCAAAACACACCCAGAGGGCCAAAGCCTTAGCCAAGGGAAAATGAGTTATCAGCACTGATATAAAGAGTTTTATGGCTTACACCAGGGAAGAGTTGGAACATCAAGGTTTAAGTAACTCATCCAAGGTCACTCCACTAGGCCCTCCAAAAACCACTCTTCAGTCTGAGGACAACCCAATGCAATGCCACATCTTCCTAGAAGGTATGAAAACACAGACAAGACCTCCAGAGCCACTGAGTCCTGCCCCAGCCAGACAGCAGTTCCCAGATACCTTTCCATCAGCTCCAGGTATTTTGGAAATGTCTCCCTCCAAGTCTCTGGATGCCTCCAAGAGCAGGAGGAAAATGTGTTTCTTTAAGGGTCCAGAGAAACTTCACATTTGATCTTTAGAAAAATAATAAAAAATTAAAAAAACCCAAACCCTTAAACGTGTTTCCTTGTAAGCCTTCCAAATCCAGCAAGATAAATTCTTTTGGCCTGATTTTGAGCTCACTAAAAGCATGTGCCAAGTTGCACGAGTTCAGTTATCTCAGCTCCAGCAAGGACTGGACCTACAAAACACTACAAAAGTCTCTGGGCCCAGGCCAGCTTAAGCATATACTTAATTTTAAGCACGCAAACAGCCCCAGTGACTTCGATGGTATTGTACACACACACACACACACACACACACACACACATATATATATGTTGAAAGTTAAGTGTGTGCTTAAGTGTCCTGCTGGAGAGGGGCCAGAGCACTTGGTGACTCACACTACCAATATCTGATCCCCCACCAAACCCCATCCAAGGGAGGGATTTCACTCCAGCCAGGCAGGCTTTGGCAGCACCAGGCAGGACCCAGCTGGTCAGGAGCCAGCAGAGCCATCCTCACTGTCTGGAGTTCTCCTCTGCATACACTGAGGAGGTTTTGCCCTTGTCACTTACATTATCCATCAGACATCTGGTGGCTGGATAAGGCAGAGCGACATCGCAAGGTGAGATGATGGAGTGAAAAAATTATTGCAGCTGGCATGTCCTGGCCTAAGGCTTTTGGTCATTTAACTCATCTCCCTCTCATCCTCAGCAAAGACTGCACTCAAAGGGCAGCAGATTTACCCTTCCACATGCCTCACGTTTGCGCCTGGCAATTTGCAGGAACAACTCCAAATGCAAAGAGGAGGCAGGCAGAGCTGCCTCCCCGTTTAGGGCTAAAAGCAAAGCTTTTAGGAACAAGCAAGAAGTGCTGAAAGAAAAACAACCTAAGTCATACAAGGACTGGGACTGCCTGGAACAACACCATTGTGCTTTCACTGACAGCAGCCTCCGGAGCTCCTCTTACAGGAACAGCAGAAGGTGACTGGAAGGGTGTGTCTGGAGGGCACTGCTCTTATGGGGGCACACAGAAGGTTGTTAAAGCCACTGCCAGCTGCTCAGCAAAGCTCACTTCAGGTGGACAAGGTTGATGGATACTGGTGAAGATGTTGACTGAGGGACTACAACAGATCCTCCATCCTCTGCAGGTTTCTGCTCTGCTGGCTGTTGTCCATGGGGAGCTGCCCCACTGCTCCAGCAAGATACTTCCCTCTGGATCAGTGGGATAAATGGATCACCCCACAAGCAGAAAAGGACAGAAGTGGCTGTATCAATCCAAACAAATTCCACCAAAAAAACAAGGGCAAGAGGAAAATCTGACAATCACAGAATGGGAAGGTTGGAAGGGACCGCAAGGATCAGCCAGTTCCAACCCCCTGCCATAGGCAGGGACACCTCCCACTAGCACAGGTCACTCAAGGCCTCATCCAACCTGGCCTTGAACACCTCCAGGGAGGGAGCAGCCACAACCTCCCTGGGCAACCTGTGCCAGTGCCTCACCACCCTCACTGTAAAGAACTTCCTCCTGACATCCACTTTCAACCTCCCCTCTGCCACTTTACACCCATGCTGTTTATGAAACTGTGCTCTCACTTGGAAGCAAAGAACTGGACTTCTCTAGTCAAGTTTCTTTTTTAATTCCATCAATACAACCCATTTTGGAGCACTGAGGGCAAGGACCTGCTTTGCTGTGATTTATCACAGCACTGTTTTGGTTGGAAAAGAGCTTTAAGTTCATCCAGTCCAACCATTCCTAACTCTTACCAAGCCTAGTGTTAAACCATGTCTCTCAGCACCACATCTCTGTCTCTTATAAACATCTCCATAATGGGGTTTTGACCACTTCTCTGGGGATCCTGTTGCATTGTTTCAGATCCTTTCAGTGAAGAATTTTCTTTTAATATTCAACCTAAACCTCCCCTGGTGCAAATTGAGGCCATTTCCTCTCATATTAAACATGAAGCAATGAAACTTAATTTGAGATTAACCATTCGACCAGAGGCTACCCAAAGCCCAAAGGCATCAGGTACAGAGAGAAGGATGGAGGAGTAATTTCAGTGTCTGGAAGTCCAAATTCTTGCAGGATCCTTCAGGTCCTGTCCCTGACCCTGTCTGGTAGATTTCCCCAGATCCAGAAAGAACCACTCCAGTCTTCCCAGCTCCTTGGCCCCTTCCCAGCACATCTGGGATGATTGAAGTGGGTGTTTCTCTCTGCCTGCTTCCCCAGGAGGGGCTGGGTCAGCCAGTCAGCTCTGCACACACTTTATAGCACCCTATAAATACACTTTACAGCACCAACTGGCTTAAGGACCCCAGCAAACATGGGACCACTCACGCCCAGAGATGCAGCTGCCCCATTACGCACAGCCCCACAGGGCAGGGAGGAAAAGTCCATCTCTCACCAGGGACCCCAGCACCTAAAGCACCTATGGCAGGGGGTTGGAACTAGATGATCCTTGAGGTCCCTTCCAACCTTACCATTCTATGATTCTAAAACCTGCTACCACGACTCAAACACTGCAACAGGCTGCCCAGGGAGGTGGTTGAATCCCCATCCCTGGAGGTGTTGGAGAGACTCAGAGATGTGGTGCTGAGGGATGTGGCTTAGCACCAGGTTTGGTAGAGTTAGAGAATGATTGGCCTCAATCATCTTAAAGCTCTTTTCCAACCAAAACAATTTTATGATTCCATGATTCCTTGACCTTCTGGGTTGCCATACCTAAATCCTCCTGTGAAACCTGCTTGGCTCCATGTGACTGTTTTGATGGCCATAACCATGCTGCTTGCCAAGGCAAGATGGCTTCAGAGAGCTGCAGGCTGCCATTCTTGTGGGCAATAAATATTCCACTTCAATCAGGGCTTGTACATATTTGAAAGCATAAACCTGCTGCTCATAACTAGGAATCAAAAGGGAAGATTCCATTTTTTATGCCAGAAAGCTAACAAAATTCTTCAGAGTGTTATAAACAAGGATCTATCATTATAAACGAAGTTCAGCACGTAAAAACCCTGAGATGGAGTTTATTGTCTCTAATGGCTGAGAAATGACAAGGGTGTTTGGCTGGACAGGAATTTAGCATGAAGTAGTTCTGTGCAAGGACCAAAATCTGCCTTAAACCAAGAAAATCACTGCTGACAGATTTACTGTAGAATTAAGTTGCTGTGAACTCTCACAAGTGGGGCTAATCACAAGATTCTGGGGAATTGAATATGGAAAAGAAATGGATTATTAGGGAGAAGCCTACAACTTAGGTAGAAGCTGATCCTGCATCTTTTCCAGGCTAAAATGAAGAGTGAAGCTACTGATGCTTGGCAGAGGGATTGCTGCCTGACAGCCCTCTGAGCCACCTCCCTTCTGTCATCAGAGTGATGATCTGTGAGCCCATCAGAGCAACACCATCCCACCCTTGTGTCCCAGCAATCTTCCCAGCAGCACAAAGCCACCTACAAGCAGGCTTGGTACAACTTGTCAGGAGGGAAACTTGCTTTAAAGCCAGAGAGAGGCAAATACAAAGAGGTGAGGGAGTGAGTGTCATTGGAACAGGCTGCCCAGGGAGCCACCATCCATGGAGGCGTTCCAAAAACATGGCACTTGGAGACACAGTTTAATGGCCACGGTGGTGTTAGGTTGATGGTTGGATTTGATGATTTTAAAAGGTCCTTTCCAACTGAAGCAACTCTCTGATTTCAAGATCCTATGACTCAAGCAGCCAATGAAGATGGAGAGGGATGTGCCAGGTCTGCTGATGTTGGCTGTGCGAACGCAAGCTGAAGTATTTCCTACAGTGGGCAAGCTCAAAGGTGGAAGCTGTCCAAGGGGAAAACCCTGGATAGCAGCAAAAAAATATGTGACCCAAAACTTGCCAAATGTTTTAGTGCTCTGCTGAAAGATCAAGGTGAAAGAGCCTCTGCTCTGGAAGCCTTGGAACAAATACAGACTTTCCTGGAACACAGCACAGAGCTCTTCAAACATCAACCCAGCATCTCAGCTGTGAACTGAAGAAGTAACAATCATCATTTTACAGAGAAGGAAAAAGGGAAGAGGGGGAAAAAAAGGAAGTAAAATGTGGTGCCAGTTCCAGGTACTCTGACATCCCTAGTTGCAGATAAACTGAAATCAAAGAAAAAACACCAGAAACAAAACGAAACAAAGGAAAAAGAAAGTGGGCCACGAGATGAAGCAAAGGAAATATTCCAAAGTACAGTAAGTGACCAGACTGGAAATGTATCCTGGGAGAAGTAACTTTTCCTAAGCACACACTGATTCACTGAAAGGTCAACAGAGGCAGGAGTTGTTTCATATATGGAGCAGAGATGCAAAAGGTATGTTTGAGCACGTTCAAAGCACCGAGGGGAGCGGCGCTGCAGCTCTGGTGTCCATCAAGCCGTGTTTATTGATGTTCTTGCTAGCTGAGGGAAGGTTTGGGAACATGGATCATAACACTCTTTTTATACCCTATAAAAGTACACTGCAAAGTGATGAGAAATGAGGATTGCTGAGCTGTGCCAGGACAGTCCATTACAAAGAGCGTACTTTTCCGTGAGGCTTTTTACAATGCAGAGAGTTCAGTCTTTGCTCGATGTGAAAAAAATAAAATTGGGACCCCTCCAAAGCATATGTTTCACAAATCTCCAAAAAGTGGAAAACAAGATTCCAAGAGGAGAAGTGTAGGAGGTGCAGTGTGAGAACAGAAGTTCAGGACAAGCTTCCTGCATATCCCACCTTGGGGACAGATGGGGCTGAGGCTTCCTCCCCGAGATGTTTGCCCCATAACTGGTTTTGGGACAGGATTTGGGACTGGACTAGAAGGTGCCCTGCAATCACAGTAGGTTTTAATTGCATTCAAAATGAGGCAAAAATAGAGATGTTTAAGATCACTGACATTTTCTGCTTAATTGAGCAGAGAACTGCCTACTCTTTACAAGGGTGAGAATTAGCATCTGGGCACCTTGCTTCTCCAAGACACTTGACCTTTGTAGCTCTGCAAACTAAGAGACTGGCTAATTTTCATCTAGTTGGACACCATTTGGAAGCTGCTGAAGAAGTGGGACATGCTGGAGGTGTGTTGGTGAAATATTTAAACTGGAGAGCTGTCACTCAGTTGAAGGCTCCTGAAGCCCTGCCAGGGTGCAAAGCAAAGAAGGTCCGGAGATGATGAAGACCTTTGAGTGCATAATTCAAACTATTTTCATGTCAGCTTTAAAAGTCACTCCCAAATCCATGCTCACATCTAAACAGAGGGCAAGGGGAAGCATCACCTGAAGAGGTTACATCAGGATGAGTTCCTTTGGGTAGGTGCAAATAATGCTGCAAGGATTTCCTTACTGAAACCATTTCCAACACACTGCATGCTAGGGAAGTGTCACCTGAAGAGGTTACATCAGGATGAGTTCCTTTGGGTAGGTGCAAATAATGCTGCAAGGATTTCCTTACTGAAACCATTTCCAACACACTGCATGCTGGGGAAATCAGAGGGGATGGAGAGAGCAATGTAACTCCCCAGCTTCATCTCCAAGTCTTGTTGACACCACTCTGAGCAGCCCAGTAATTTGTCCATCTTTTGCTTATTATATAGGTGGAGAAACTGAGGCATGAGACAATACCTGACATTGGTTGTCCAGAAATAACTATCTTGGAATGCTCTAAGGTCTCAGTAGCAGGGCAAGTGCATACCACTGCTGACAAAAGACCCCCTGTAGCTACCAATATGACTTTGGAACACCTCAAAAACCCAAACCAGAGGCGTGCTGTGCCCATCTACATCACAAAGCTGCTGTATTTCAAACCATCCTGTTGGTAAGACAGAGAATCTGCAAGGCCTCAGCTTCCAAGGGCCGTGGGATCCAGTTTTAGGCAGGTTTAAAGAACCCAGCCTATCCAGTGAAGATAAACAGCCAAAGCTGAACTGGAAATCTCACTGTTCATAAAGAATGAAATTCACCTCCATGCTGAGGAGCAGGCACAAGGCCAATATACCATTTAAGACCCATTTCCCAGGCTTAGTAAGACTTAAGTGGTGCACAGACCTTGGGCGAGCTTTTGGCACGGGAGGGAATTTTATCCATAATGAACTAGCAAGAGCCCAAAAGGCAAACTTCTGCAGGACCTTTGACAGGATGTCAGCTACAGAAACATAATCCAACAGCCTTGTAACCACGAGTCCACCTACCCTCCTCACATAAATAATAGGTCCGAGACAAAGGAAGTGGAAATTAGATGCTTGTGGTGAATTGCAGAGAGCCAAGGACCTTATAAGATACCCAGTACTTACATCTACACTTAATTAGGAGTGAAACTGCAGACATGAGACCTCAACATGTGGTATTCACATGTGGGCTCAAAAATACTGTCAGAGCCAGTTTTCCTACGGTTCAAACTCTGAGGAGATGATGCAGAGGGAAAGTTTGGAGCTGCCTGATCGACAACCCCACCATGCTCTACCAAGGCAGGGGCACAGCAGATGCCAGTTTTTGCCCTTGCACCCTGTGCAAACCAGACAGCTCCAGCGGGGTCCCGAGACGCCTGCTGCATGGACTGATTGAGCACTCCAACCTAAACAAGAAGAAATCTGAAATTCAGATGTTAAGTGTCAAAACTAATAGGAAACAGGATGCAGCTATAATGCAAATCCAGTGGTCCAAATGCTGGTCTCAGTTATGAGCCAGCAAGTCCAACATGAGCGCAGGGAAAATGCATCCTGGAGCATATTAATGAAGAATTTTGTCTCACGGACTTAAAAATAAGCTTGTAACTTTTCCTGACCCTCCATAAAACCCCAGCAAGAGTTTCTCCAAGAATAGACATAAAACTGCTTGGTATTCTGACATTAGTCGACTTCAGAGATGCCTACAGGAGGGTCTGCTGGTGAAATCCCAGTTCCACCAAACAGGACTTTTGCACTCAGTGGAGGGAGGGTTTCACACCCCCACCCCCCCCCAATTCTTACAGGAATAGAATTTGTTGAAGAGGAAAACACATTAGACCACAAATCCTTTCTAGGCTTTCAGGAGACCTTAGAGTAGCCTTCCAGTATCTCAAGGGAGCTACAGGAAGGCTGGGGAGGGATTATTGACAAGGTCTTGCAATGACAGGACAAGGGGAATGGGTTTGAAGTAGCTGAGGGGAGATTGAAAGTGAATGTTAGGAGGAACTTCTTTGCAAGGAGGGTGATGAGACACTGGCACAGGTTGAGGGTGGTGAGACACTGGCACAGGTTGCCCAGGGAGGTTGTGGAGCACAGAATCACCCAACGTGATCAAAGATCACGTTGGGTGATTCTGTGCTCCACAACCTCCCTGCAGGTCTTCTGTGCTCCACAATCTCCTTGGAAGTGTTCAAGGCCAAGCTGGATGTGTCCTTAAGCAACCTGTTCTAGTGGGAGGTGTCCCTGCCTATGGCAGGGGGTTGGAACTGGATGATCCTTGAGGTCCCTTCCAACCTTCCCATTCTATGATTCTATATAGATCCACTTGGATGCATTGCAGTGTGATCTGGTACAGGTGATCCTGCTCTGGCAGGAGGGTTGGACTAGATGACCTTTTGAGGTCACTTCCCTAACTTTCTGTGATTCTGTGGTATTTACAACAGATTCTAAAGCAGGCACCTAAGTTAATTAAGAGTGGAACTAGGTGAATGTCATCTTCACATGATCTATAACAACTCACATTGCTCCAACACTGCAGTGAGTTGGACTGGCTCTCTGCAAACCAAACCAGAGACATCTGCAAATAGGATTTTAAAATATCTCTCTCTTTTTTTTTTTCCCCTCTCTGTTTTTCCTTCCCTTTAAAACAAAATGATTAAAAGTTGAAGAAACACTTCCATATGGAAGGATCTTACCCCAACAGGTCACCACAAAGACACTTCAAACACAATAAAACAGGAAGTGCTAAAAAAAGCATCGCAGCTCACAATAAAAAAAAAAAAAAAACCAACAAAAAAAGCAAACCCAACGAGTTAAACCACCACCCCAAAACCTTTTCCACAGGAAAAAAAAAAATAATATAGATGTCACCCTGGGTAGAAAAACCATTTGGCAGTGTAATGTGTCTTTAATCTGCTCAATTTGCTTATTATAGCAAAGGGTTAGAGGCATTTTCAGGCAGTGGCCAAAAATACTACAATGATATCCTCCCTCCCCCCCTGAAAAAGTAAACTGAACTTAGAGCAAATTAACTTCTTCAACTTCAAGATTTCAAAGTTGAAAGTACCCTCACCCCCAAATCAAAAGGCTGCTGTCCACCAAGGGCAGTTTAACTGCTCCAGCCCAGGACTTGTCATGGTTTGTCCCTGCTGGGCTGTGCCAGCCACTGGCTCTGCTCCCCAGGCAGCCCTGGAAGTGCTTGTGGGAGGTGGGCAGCAAACACCCAGCTCAGCTTTTCATATGCTCCTTATTGGGCTTTACAAAGCTAAAGGTACTCTGAGGCATCACAGAAATAAAGTATCTTGGTACTTCTTGAGCCTCTGTGCCTGATGGATGTGTGCACAGGGCTGGGAGTGCAGCACCAGGAGCAGTGGGTGGAAGCACTGCTGGCACCGGAGCCAAACTCAGGATTTACTGACGTCAGAAACAAATGGATTTTGAGCCTATAGATTTGCCAAATTGCTTATCAGGTTTGAGAGCCTTGAAAAACCAAGATAAGAGTGAGAGGAGATGGATATAACCCATCAAAACTTGAAGGGGCACGTTCCTTCTGTGCCCACCTCAATCCAAATGGGGCAGGAGGTGAATTCGGTTGCTGTTATTCCTGATGTTCTCAGCCTGCTGACTCGAGTCTTTGGTGATGATAAACCTGATCATTTACAGAGATGCTCTGCCAATTTTCCAGGTTACCTACAATTAGCAACCTGTGTGACACCAACTTGTGCCCCACTTGTGGCACCCATGGAAATGGCACTGGACTGGGAGGAAAGCCAACAGCATCTCTCCTTCTGGCACTACAGAGATGCCTGGAAGAGTCCAACAAAGATAATAAAAGGGAAAATGAAGCAAATTGAGTCTGTCTGCTCTTGATATGTAATATCTGTGAGTCAAAGACAGAGAGGTGCAAAAAGCTTAGTAGTATTTGTGGCTGAAATTAAAACTTTTAAAGCAACTTCTAGTGAACAGCAAATGTATGCAATGACATCTGGGACTGCAATCAGCAAACTGCTTTCAAGAGCTGCCAAAGCAAACAGCCAAATAACAAATCCACTTTACAGATCATCAATCTGGTCGGGCACTTGCCAAGGTAAATAGTACAAGGCTGAAGTTTGCTTTGCAAACCAGTGAGCTGGGAGTAGAGCAAGGCCTGCTTCCAGGACAGCAATACTGAGGCAGGGTCCTCCTCGGGCTGGCGGAGAGGAAAGTTCAAGCAACTGACACTGAGCTGCTGCTGTGGGGTGCGTAGAAGGATGACATATAACCAACACCAGGGATTAAAAATGGGAAAGAGACTCCAGTTATGTTCATAACTCATCTCATGATGAGGACCATTAGCACTGGTACCGCTCAAACAGAAACCCTCAGACAAAGCCCAGCTTATTGTAACACTGCTTTGGAGATTGGGCAGCGCTTCATGGGAACTCCGAACCTAAGACTGAAAAAAATTAGTAGGAAATGAGCCTTCTTTTATTTTCAAATGAGATAAAATCTGGCTCCAACTACCATATTTTACATTTTAGGGAAGAGGATATAAAACATCAAACAGGGATTCTTTTTCTTTTTTTCATTATGGATGCAAGAAAGATAATTTATGGCGGCTGCAAAACATTTATTTAAGCAGCAAAGCCTTTATGTTCTGTATACAATTTATAGGGCTGTAAAAAGAAAGAAGTGAAGCAACTGCAGCCATAACATGTGCATTTATGAATAATAATTGTAAGCCTGTTTTGTTAAATAAAACTCCTGCTTCCAGAGTTCATTCTGCAGCTGATTGGGAAATCCTCGAGTGTGAGCTCGGATTTGTTTAATGTTACACTCTTGGCAATCAGGTGAAAAAAAAAAGAGTTCAAGACAAACTTGTCTGGCAGTGCACATCAAGGATGGAGCAGAACCATAGAATGGGAAGGTTGGAAGGGACCTCAAGGATCATCCAGTTCCAACCCCCTGCCATAGGCAGGGACACCTCCCACTAGCACAGGTCACTCAAGGCCTCATCCAACCTGGCCTTGAACACCTCCAGGGAGGGAGCAGCCACAACCTCCCTGGGCAACCACTGCCAGTGTCTCACCACCCTCACTGCAAACAACTTCCTCCTCACATCCACTTTCAATCTCCCCTCTGACACTCCAAACCCATTCCCCTTGTCCTGTCATTCCCAGCCCTTGTCAGTAGTCCCTCCCCAGCCTTCCTGCAGCCCCCTTCACATCCTGGTAGGCTACTCTAAGGTCTCCTGGAAGCCTTCTCTTCTCCGGGCTGCAGAGCCCCAACTCTCTCAGCCTGTCCTCACAGCAGAGCTGCTGCAGCTCTCTGAGCATCTTTGATGCCTCCTCTGGACTGGCTCCAACAGTTCCATGTCCTTCCTGTGCTGGGGGCTCCAGAGCTGTACAGCAGGGTGCATGGATAACAATTTCAGCCGAGGAGAGATGGCATATTCCTGGTGGAAATGGCCTCAGCTCTGCCTCCACAACCTCCCTGGAGGTGTTCAAGGCCAGGTTGGATGAGTCCTTGAGTGACCTGTACTAGTGGGAGGTGTCCCTGCCGATGGCAGGGGGTTGGAACTGGATGATCTTTGAGGTCTCTTCCAACCTTCCCATTCTATCATTCTATGATTAAGGAAGTTGAACATCTTCCTTATGAGGAGAGGCTGAGGGAGTTGGGGCTGTGCTGCTTGGAGAGGAGAAGACTAAGGTGACCTCATTCATTTTTATAATTATGTAAGGGGTGAGTGCCAGGAGGCTGGAGCCAGCCTCTTCTTGGTGATGCCCAGTGACAGGACAAGGGGCAATGCGTGAAAGTTGAGGCATAGGAGGTTCCACGTGAACCTGAGGAAGAAATTTTAATCTGTGAGGGTGACAGAGCACTCGGACAGGCTGCCTAGGGGGGCTGTGGAGTTTCCCCCTCCAGAGACATTCAAGAACTGCCTGGATGCATTCCAATGTGGTCTGCTCTGGGTGATCCTGCTCTGGCAGGGGTGGGGAGCTGGACCAGATGAGCTTTTGAGGTCCCTTCCAGCCCCTGACATTCTGTGATTCTTTGCAAGCCAAACCCCCATTGCTTAAGTGCTGTGTTGATAAACATAAACCAAACGTGATGCAATAGGCCTGATACTTGCAGCAGGAAAGGTGCCTGTGAGCACAGCTGGGATGTGAGGTGGGTGCAGGGGCTGGAGCTATGCATGCACACGGACAGGTAGGTGTGTGCTTACCTCCTCTCTCTTTTATTTTGGCATTCATTTGCCATTGTTCCTGGGATTCCACAGAATTCTATTTTCAAGGCCTTGAGTGACCAAGTCTAGCTAGGAGGCAGAACTGCCTGTGGCAGGGAGATTGGAGTAGATGATGTCTGAGGTCCCCCTCCAACCTAAGCCATTCTATGATTCTATAGAATCATTTGACTTTAGAATTAAAAAACACTCTCACCAAAATACACACAATAATTATTATTATTATTAAAACAAAACAAAACCAAACCAAACCAAGCTCACCAAGCAGCTTTAAATTCAAAATTAATTTGCAGTATTTTTTTGGCTTGAATTCTTTTGGTTGGAAGAGACAAGATCAGCAAGTCCAATGCCATTAAGCCAGCACTGCCAGGTCACCACAAAACTATGTCCCTCAGCACCACATGGGCAAGGGGCAACAGGCACACACTGGAACCCAGGAGCTCCCACCTGAACACATGGATAAATTTAATTCCTGTGAGAGTGACAGAACCCTGGACCAGGCTGCCCAGAGAGGCTCTGGAGAGCATCCAAACCTGCCTGGACATTGTGATTTTGGGCAAGGTGCTGTCAGTGACCCTGACCTAGCAGGGGGTTGGACTAGATTCCAGAGGTCCCTTCCAGTGCTCACCCTGCTGGGATTCTGTCATCTACAACATGCAGCTGTGCTCAACACACTGAAAGAGTGCAGGTGACACATCCCTTCAGTGCTCAGGAACCTCTGCTAGGGTTGCCTCCAGCCACATTAACGCTCCATACCCTCAGGCACCATCAGTCCCTGCTCTGCACCCTATGGCTTGATCATCATCACCTGTTTATCCGTTATGGTAAGTGCCCCAGACTCCAAGGTTTTAGCTAATCAAACCATGATGAAGCATGGGAACAATTTAGAGCTGTAGTTGGAAATGAGTAAATGGATCCCCCAGGGGCACAAAGAAATTCTGATGATGACTCTTTCACACTAATCAAGAGGTCCTGGATTTGTGAGAAGCTGAGTCTCACCAATGTCAGGATGGCTTGGGCCAAGATCCTGGTGGGCATTCAGGGCACAGCTTTGAAGAGCTCAGTCCTCCACTCACATATGGCATTTTTCTCTTCTCATAGAATCATTTTAGTTGGAAAAAGAGCTTTAAGACAGAGTCCAGCTGTCAGCCCAACACCACCACGTCCCCAGGTGCCATGTCTACATGTTTTCTGAACACCTCCAGGGATTATCCTGCCCCCAGACTCCAAAGCTCACTGCCTTGTGCACAAGCAAATGCTGTTTTTCCATGCCAGTCACTGTGATGCCAACCCCACCAATGTGCCTGTTAGTCTGGTGACCAGCCACCAGCCACCCTCCTCCAGCTCCTACTTACACTGCAGCTCCAGGTAGCAAACGCCGACCCTCAGCTTCCCTCAGTGAGACCCTGGGTTTTATTCACGTGAGTATTTTCTATTTTGGGGAAGTTTTCTACTTCTGTCACACTGAAAAAAAAACCAAACCAGCAACCCAGCGTCTGATACCACAACCCAAAGAGATATGGCTGCCCTAAACACTGAGCTTTCAGAGGCTTGGCAGGATCCCCGATCCGCACTGCGAGGAGGAGCTGCCGGTGGCCAACTCCACTGATAAAAAGGATGTGTAACTCCTCACCACTATCCCTGATGGAAACAACTGCAGCTCTCACTGGAGGTCAGGACACACACCAAAACAAGCCTACATGTGTAGCAGATTACAACAAACACATGGCCAAGATGGACTCAACAGATCAAATGTTGGGAGTCGTCCGATGACACACGGAAAAGAGGAGCTGAGCAGGGGGGAAAGCAGCACGGAGGAGCCCACATGTTCAATTAGCAAGAGACAAAGCTTTTGTTGTAGCCCCAAAATAGCAAATAAAAAGCCTGTTGTCATTTTTGGATATCCAGATGTGTTTCATTTCCAGCTTCACATCTGAACGTGTGGGACCTGCCCGAAGATGAAAGAGAGGAAAGTGTGGCAATGGCTGAGGGGTATAATTACATCAAAACTCTTCCTTCCAAACAAGGGCCTGGTGCTCCCCCGTGCCTTGCACAGCCCAGGGCCAGCTGCTCAGCCTTCAGCAGGCTTCTACCTGTTTTCCAGAGCAGGGAGAGCATCTCAGCAGAGATGTAACCTCACAAAGATAGTTCCTCCTCTCCCATCTGCCATCGGCTCAATGCGTGTGATGAAACAACACCTCAGGGGAGCCACAGGCTGTGAGTGGAAATTCTCAGTGGCCAGAAAGCCTCCACCTTGGTGGGTACTTTGAAATATCCCTTCTCTTCAAAGGATCACCTGAGGATCAGGATTTGCATCTCCTGAGCAGCCTCCCAGCAGGCAGAAGAGAATGCCAAGCCCATGAGCCAAACAAGAGCTACCTGGCCAGAGCCTGCACAAAGAAAACACCACTCAATAACCAATAAACACAGGCTACTTAGGTAGCACTCAAACAAAACCAGATGGTCTCATCTACTGCAGGTTTCCCTTCCACCCCCCCCTCATTATTATTGAATGTAAGTTATGCTCAAACAAGGACCATTTGTCAGTGATGAGACCTCCCAGATGAGGCTTCAGCTGTGCCACCCTGGTCTGATACACTAAGGCAGGAGTTCATTCTAGCAGCCTTTAGAGAAGGAGAGGTGAAGCTCTGAATGCCACTGACACCCCTGCAGCACATACCTCCAGCAGAACACTTCTGGTTATGACTTAAGCCTGGTGGTCACCAACACCATCTCCAAGCCTACACCTCCCAAGCAGCAAAGTGTTTATCCTGCAGGCAGGGCTGTGGGGCAGTATTATTATCTCTCCTTCACAAATGGAAAAACTAAACCATGCAGAGATGAAGTTACATGCCCAAGATCACCCAAGAAGCCTGTGGCTGAGTTGGGATTAGACCTTGGAGCTCGCCAGTCCTTGCCCAGCTCTCGACCACACCACCATCCTTCCTGAATGCTTTTATGTAGTTATATTTATCTTTGTGCAGGGTCATCTTGGCTCCCATTATGAAAAGCACATATGGTTTCCAGTCCTCAAATTGCCTGGGTAAGGGTTAAATATTCAAATATAATGTTATTCCTGGCATTTATGGAAAAGTTTCTCAGTGCAGATTCCAAAATCCCATGGCTTTTTTGGAGCTGCTGCTCTGTCTCACTGATGGTTATGAACTGCTTTGTCACATCCATGCCTGTGGAGTGATAAAATTGGAGTGCCTGAGCCAAAGGAGGATGAAAATTGGGCTGCAGGAGGAGAATGTGGCCACGCATTTGCGTTTGCTAATGCCCTGACAGGAACTTTATGATGGCACAACTGGTACCAACTGAATTACAGGAAGGAGGAAAACCAGGGAATGCTGCTGCAATAACCTGTGCACGCCCAGCCTAATCCCAAGAGCTCAAATTCCTTGTGTAAAAAGTGCTTTTGCCATAAATTCTCAAACCATAAACCCCCTTCCAGCTGCAGCCAACAGCTGTAGTACACAAAAGGTTAATCAAAGCAGAAATGACACTAATAACCACCCAAGGGAAATGAGCACCTCTTGCCACTACAAGCTCATGGGTACTGTTGCTAAAATTATTCCTAAAAGACAGTTGGGCTTGATGGTCTTAGAGGGTTTTTTCCAACCTTAATGATTCCAAGATTCTATGAAATCCAAATGGCAAAGCCACTCGGACTCAGCTGCACTTGGGATCTATTCTGGGCATGGTCTCCACCTGGGCTGTGTGGTTAAGCACTTTATTCCTGATTCAGCTAAGCCAGAACTGCCACACTTTGTCTCAAAGTCCTTTGGTTGCCTCTAGACCTCCCAGAGTAACCATCCTGAGGTTTATAGATTCACAGAATGGTTTAGGTTGGAAGGGTCCCTGAAGATCACCCAGTTCCTAACCCCCTGCCATAGGCAGGACATCTTCCACTAGTTCAGGTTGTTCAAGGCCTCATCCATCCTGGCCTTGGACACCTTTAGGGAGGGGACATCCACAGTCTCCCTGAGCAATCTCTGTTCCAGCATCTCACCACCCGCACTGGTCCCATGAAAGGGGGAGTTAGCTCTTGCCCTTGTGCTGGGGGTACAGCAGACAGACACAGGCCAAGGCATGATGTCTGCACAGACACCTTTTACACACTGCTGTGCATCCAAGCAACTTCATTCTTTTGGTGTTACTCTGGTGTGTTGTATTGCTGTGTGTAAAGACCAGAAAGAAGAAGAAAGAAGGAGATACACTATCAAGGTCCATCTGCTAGGTCAGCAGACTGATGGACTCTGGGTTTACATCTGATTTTTGTTTCCACTCTGTGTAATGTATAAAAGAATAACAGGAGTGTGTAATGTGGCTTGCTCCCAGAAAGCAGCAGAGAAGCCAACCCATGCTGGGTTTGCACCGTGCAGTGCAGCCCTGGGACTCACCCAGCAAGTGCCAAGGGACAGCAGCCCCTGAGGGACAGCAGCCCCTGAGGGACAGCAGCTCCCTGTACAGCCTGAGTAGCCACAGTGAACCTCCAAGTCACAGAATTATAGAAGAAGAGACCTTTGAGATCAAGTCCAAGTGCTTGCCTGGAGCTCACAGCACCACCAACTCCTGCTAAGCCACAACCACCAAACCATGTCCCACAGCACCTTCTGAACACCTCCAGGGACACTGACTGGGGAGCCTGCTCCGATGCTTGGTAACTCTTTCTGGCAAGAACTTGCTCCTAAGATCTAACCTGAACCTCCTTTGGCACAACCTGAGCCTGTTTCCTCTTGTCCTGTCACTTGTGTGTTCCAGCTGCTTCC
>VWYK01097693.1:0-15294 GCA_013399775.1 Semnornis frantzii
AACCATTAACCCTACTCTTCCAAATCCACCACCAAACCATATCCCAAGGCACCACATCTACATGGCTTTTAAACATGTTCAGGGGTTGTGACTCAAGCACCTCCCTGGGCAGCCTGCTCTGATGCCTG
Source organism: Semnornis frantzii (assembly GCA_013399775.1). Taxonomy (NCBI): domain Eukaryota; kingdom Metazoa; phylum Chordata; class Aves; order Piciformes; family Ramphastidae; genus Semnornis; species Semnornis frantzii. The sequence continues at coordinate 129 of VWYK01097693.1, forward strand.
ACAACGCTTTCGGTGAAAAAGTTTTTCCTAATGTTCAATCTAAACCTGTCCAGGTGCAGTTTCAGGCCATTTCCTCTATCACTAGTTACTTGGGAGAAGAAACCAACACCCACTTCATGACAACCTCCCCTCAGGTAGCTTTAGTGTGATAAGGTCTCTCATCAGTTTCCTTTTCTCCAGAGTAAACAATTCCAGTTCCCTCAGATGCCCCTTATAAAACTTGTGGTCTAGGCCTTCAGCAGTTCAGCTGCTCTTCTCTCCTACACCTCAATGTCTTTCTTGTATTGGGATGCCCAGAATCGAACACAATATTCAAGGTGTGGCCTCACCAATGCATAGTACAGAGAGATGGTCACCTCCCTGGTTCTGCTCACCACACTGGTTCTAATACAAACCAGCATGCTGTTGAAGCAAGCTTGACTCTCATGATCCCTCACCTCTATACTGAATATGACACATGTGAAATGCAATACCTTGCTGGTCAGTTTGGAGTCCCCTGAAATGTCTGCTCCTCTGTAGGTGCAACCTTTTACTCTGCAGTCCCAATGTATGGAAGATTGAGCAGTGACCTTGGTCTGCATTCCAATCCTCAGCACTAACTAGAAACATTGAGTATTACCACTTCTAGAAGCAGATGCTGTCTGCAAAACCATGAGTTCAGAAAGTGGCAGTTATTTAGAAGAGACTGAGCTGAAAAGTAAAACCACTGAACAGAATTAGTTCTGCTCTAACTCAAACCAGGACATGGGGCTTCTTGGCCATTGGTACTTAAATGAAAGCACCACCTGGACATACCTCCTGATGAACCAAACTACCTTAGAGCAGCCAGAAAGGCAAGAGGGGCTCATGTGCTGAAAAGGTCACTCCTGTGAATATGCGGGAAAATGAAATTCTATTGTAATTTATTCACAGCGCCTGTTGTAAGCAGCAAGCTTACTCACTGGACTGCTTTTTTTTCCTGATACCTTCTGGCCTATATATGCTAAAGTAATGGTGTAGCTCAGTCAGTTTTTAAAATGCAGATTTTGCTCTTGACATGTTATTTGTTCCCACGTTTTTGCACCTCCACCTGCAGGTCCAGTAGCTGCCTGTCCACATCCTGCTGTGTGAGGGTAACTCGACAGCTGCTGAGACAGCCTGTGGCAGTGTGTTTTTTCTCTGCAAGTAGTGCCATGAATTGGTTCATCATGGTTTTACAGTGCATCTCTGCAAGCATGTTCTATTCTCCATCTGCTTGTGTCTGCCGTGCCCTCTGAGTGTGTGGTGGGTGACTAAGCTGCCTAGCCCCTGGATCACTGAGTCCTCAGTGCTGCTTTGCACCAAGGCTTCAAAGATGACTGTGCAAGTCACCATTTTCTCCCCCTTATAAGCATGTGGGGGTTACATTTCAACAGGTAGAAAAACAGGAGGTTTAAGTAGCCTCACTTCAGGGCAGAAGATGAGCATGAGGTAGAGATGGAAACTGGGGCTTGCTCTGTTGAGTGTTGCTATCTACTTTACATGCTACAAAGTAATCTCAAGGCACGGTAGAGGGAAACTCAGAAGTTGAGGGAGATGGTGAATGTAGCAAACTTAGGGCTCTGATCTCACTGAAGTCATGAGTCTAGTGACAACTGCAGCTCAGGAACTGTACTGTAGGATGCTAATGGGTATGGCAGTAGGGTGATAGCCAGCAACAACACAGCACCTGCCAACCCTTTCTGTTGTTACTGCATTAGAGAGGTAACAGCAACAACTTGCACAGGCATGAAAGATCTGGTCAAAGATTAGTTTGTCACAGTTAGCCAAGAGTCACTCAGGAGATACAGAGGTGATGTGGCTACTGGAGTCCCTTATCCTCCATGCCATGTGTAGGTGGCCCTGGTATATGTATTGAGGCATGCATGTCTTTGTGCTGGTGAGTGTGGGAGCAGGAGCAGGTAACATAATCTTCTGCAGACATTTCACAAATAACTACCACCTCCCTGTTCTGTAAGATCACCTCCTGGGCTTTGCTATGCTGGTTTCACTGGCATCACATGAGCAAGAAGAGCCAACTCTGCCAGGAGAGCTGTATCTTTAACATTACTGAAATGTCCCGGGAGCATGCCTCTGGTGCAGACTCGGTAGCTTCTTCCTGCACCCCAGCCCTGAGGAGCCCAAACAGGCACTGCCGGTGTATTTTGACTTGAGTCCCGTGATGGAGTGCTGGATCTGGCAAACTGGAGCTGAGCGCTTACCAGTTCCCTCAATTTGGAAGGCTTCCTGACTTTGGTTTAATCCCTTGCTTATTAATGGAACTCACCTCTTTGATCAAAGACTCACACTGATTTCAGTTAGGGTTGAGCAAGAACCCAGTGACACGAAAGGCTGTATCAGGAGGAGCAGCTGCTGTGCCCTGAAGGATTCCTTAACCCTCGTAACCAAAATCTATAGTCACAGGTGCCTCAGTCCGCTGGTTGTAGCGGGTGAGAGGGTTCTTTTAGTGATCCTCTGAGTGAAACCAAGGACTCAAGCAACTGGATGAGAAAGGCACTGGAATTTAACTTCACTTACTTGTGAAAAGGGAAAAGTTAGAAATATAGGAAAGGAGAAAAAGCAAGGAAGAGCAAAAGGAGCAACAGTCACCACTGCGGATTCAGCAACATCTTACAGGTACTGTGAATTTTTCTCTTGCCTTCTCTCAGTGGGAAGGTTCCCATCTTCTATCAGCTGCTTTCGTGGTTTTATAGCCTTTCTGATTTCATAGGTGGTTGCACTTCCTCAACTAGTTGCCACAGTTATGGCACATTTGGCTTGGTCAAATGCCACCCCACAGGTTTTTTTGCACGCTGTCTACCACTGAACTGCACCTATGCTAGTCAGCTGTGGGGTTCTCTGTCTGAAGACCTCTCAAAGACCATCAGCCCTTTCCATAACCTCTGGGTGCAGTTGTGCAGTATGCTCCAGCTTGCATTACAACACTCTCGAGTGCAGAACTTGTGGTTTTGTGCTGTAAGCTCCAACTTGGATTACAGCAATCTGTGGTTTTGCCAGATTATCATTTCCATCCTGTCCAACTGTTTTGGTTGCTGTCGTAACAAATGTTGCTACAAACACCTTGTTTCTTCACAGTAGGTGAAGTGTATTTATTCACATCCAAGTTGAAGAAAACTCAACTAATCCTTTGCTGGCAAAATAGTTCTGCTGAAATAAAAGCAGGCAGCACTAACTGCCCAGGGAGCTCCAGTTCTTTCCATATCGAGCACCACAAAGGGAACAGGACCTTCCTAAAAAGGGTGAAGCCACAAGAAGATAAATCTTGGCTTCACTTCTGATCAGTGCTGTGAGATATTGCTGGGGTGAGTAGTTACACCTGTGCCTGTCTGCAGCTTTTAATAACTGTCTTCATTAACTCTAAACATGCCTGTTGTAATCTCCAAGAGGGAGACAACTTCAGAAGATGACTCTGTCTAGGCGAAGAATGACTTTAAGAGATTGGAACAATCAAGTTATATGCAAAGCTAAGCTTCTGGGATAATGAAATCTAGGGTGGACCCTCAAGGGGAATGAGTGACACAAGCATTATTTGGAGAGCTGAGAAAAAACAAGACGGAAACGAGAGAATTACTATTTGCAAAGCTACAGTAACAATCAGAGCTATTGTCTGAGCACATGCCTGTAGGTAACAGAAGACAATTATTTAAATGCCACATTCATACATGAGGTGCACCTCATGCCTTGATACACTCTCTCTCCCAATTACACTATGGCAATAAAAGATAGAGACTATAAAAAGAAGTGTTGGCAGTTGCATCAGAGGAGACCAAAGCACTGGAAAAGGAGAGAGGAAGCCATTCCAGAAGGAAACACTGTGGTTGGGCATCAGCCAGAGGTACAGGGGTGTGTGGCTGGCTTTGGATAACTTTACCATAAACTTTCGCTTTGCAATCCAGCAGTGTCAGAAATAAGCAAAGTGCATGGCGGGGGCAGGCTTATTGTGTTGTGGAACTAAATAAAACAGCTGGCTGGCTGGCACCTGCTTCTGTAAGGCTGCACCACTCATTAACAGCATCTACAAAGCCTATGAGATGTGTCTCTTCCTATGTGACTGGCCTCTGGAAGGGTAGATATGGCAGATGTTGAAATGGTGTGCTGAGGGTGGGAGATGGGATACTCGTGGTGGTAAAAGTCAGTGGGGTGGAAATAAGAGATGGTGCAAATTGTGGTGAGAGCATCCCCAGAGCATTTTCAGCCACCTGAGCAAATGATAGACATGACCTGGTACTACTTGTACATCTTCCATCCTGACTGGTGTCACCAGTCTTCTGGCACCCATGATATGCTCACCAGGAAAGCAGCCTGAATTGTTTTTTTCCTCCTGTTTCAACAAAGCAAATGCTTCATTCCTCCGAATGACTTTATTTTACTTTTCCATAGCCTGTAGTGGGGCAGTCAGTCGAACCATCATCAGAAAAGAGCTGAATGTGAAATGTGTCTTTCTCCAAAAATAAAACCTCCTTTAGAAAATAATGTTTTGGGAAATTATTTTGCAGAAAAATAGATTATCCCCCCCTCTCCAAGCTGTGAACCAATTGCTTTTCTTTTAAAATTAGTTAAAATTATCATAAACTGGAATTTTCCTTTTGAATATGTCTTCAAACTGGAAATGCTGTGAAAAAAAATGCATGTTGTTCTACATGAGCCTCTCTTCAAAGTTATCATCAGGCTTAAAAGAAAACAAGTTGAGAGTAATGTCAAAAATGTCGCGAGAGCAAGCAGTTTGTGGTGAAATGGGACGATGTGGGCAGCTCAGGCTGGAAGGCCAAGGAAGGTTGAGAAGGGTCCTCAAGATGCCTACAAGCTCTTTGCTTGTGATGCAGTGACCTTGCCAAGAGTTTGATTTGCAGGCATTACTGGCTTTCTCACTAGAAGTGTTTGAATTTGTTTCCATTCCAATCTCCAGATTTGGATTGATGGTGACTCTAACAGGATAACACTAGGTCTATCCCTGGCTATTTGACCACCAGCAGCAACCTGTCTTCTGCTTCCACCTCCTGTTGTACCGGGTAGGACTAGGAGAGGTGTCTTGTCACAAAGACACTGTCATGGCTCTGGCTTGCTGCTCAGTTTGGACTTTGGACCTGTGGCAAGACTGCCCTTTTCCTCACCTTGCTACACCACTTGCTGGGAGAGAACCACCACCACCTACTTCTTCTGGGGGAAGCTGAGTGGGGGAAAGCAGTCAGCATATTCCACCTTTGCCTTCCACAGATAAGAAAATATGATACGTGCCAAAGTCAAACTCCCAAAGTCTTAAAAACCAAACAGGATGCTGCTGTCCTGCAGCATCCATGGCAAGGCTCTCTAGCCAAAGCCCTTCTCAGGGCTTGCTGCAACCAGTAGCTTGCAGCTCTCTGCTGAGGCAGGAATCAGGCTTTCCATGTTTGAGGTGAGGACTCCTGAGTGGAGAGCCAGTGACTTCACACACAGGGAGGTTTGTGGCACTGATGGGAATAGTAGCCAACTCTTAACGATGTTAATATGCCATAACACAAGAATGTTTTTTCCCTCATTGTTCAGTGACTTGTACTACAAACCCCCTCTCTCACATCTTTTATTAACCTCCTCCTTTTATCATGCAAGACATGCATTTGTCCCTAAATTAGGGAAGGCTGGGCTAGCCTTGGGGTGACTAAATGGCACAATCCCTCAGTTTCCCTCACTTGCTCTCATGACAGGAGAAAAACACTGAGCAAGGATTTTCCCCCATCACATGTTCTGCTGCTGGCACCAGGAACCAAACCATTCAGAAGAGCTTTGGTCTGTGCCTCATCATCCCTGTGACTGCTGACTGAAAACGTAATTTGAAAGGTTACCTGCTTGGTGGCAGATAACATCAACTACTGCACATTTTTAATCATCACCAAAACCAGAAACAGGTTTCGTGGGGCCAGCACTGGAAAAACAGACAGCAACCCAGGTCTTGCAATATTTTCCTTAGCAGTCGATGTGATGAACTGTGGCCATTTCGGGTAGGTGTCATCCAGCTAGGTGCAAATATTCAGCTGACAGACTGAGGATTTCTTAAAATTCCTCAGATTGCAGAGACAGTTGTTTACCTGTACACACACTTAAAAGCTTTCACTGTTTGTTGCCTTCAGCCTGAAATTGAAAGTGAAATGATGTGTGCTTGCGTGGGGGAGAGAGAGAGGGAACGGCAAAGAAACCTTTTAAGGATGGTCATTTGTTTGTATTTTACCTGTATTTTAGAAGTGCCAAAATGGCCAAGTTTTGTCAGATCATTTGAAAAAGGGTATGCACCGAGGATTAGAAATGCTATTTTCAAATGGCTACCAGGAAAAGATTTTAGTTTTTAGACCAGAGGAAATATTTTCACATAAGTTTTTCATTCCTAACAGGAAATTTTTTCTTGTGGTCTCTGAATTGTGGTAATTTAAAACAGTTTAACTTGTCAAATGTTTCAATGACACTTCTCAGCCCCCTTAGTCTCTGTAACAGGGTTTAGACACAAGTCCAGGAGACTAGAACACCAAAAAGTTGCAGAGGATAAAGGCAGAGTGAATGTGAATGTGATACTTTTATCTACAGGCATTTTTTCTGGGGAGAACTCTTTGTGTTCAATCTGAAATTCCTTGATGGGATGAAGGTACCACACCAGAAGGTGCCGCATGGAAAGATGACTGAGAAATAGCAAAGCTGGGATGCTTTTGGGGCTAATTTCCTCATATTTCCATCTGAGACACTCTATTCTGTGAAATTGCTGCTACGTAGCTCCATGGGAGGCTGCGGCAGAAAGTTGACCACAGGGCTGGGGGAAAAAGAGTGAGGGGTGGACTGGGATGACCGAGGGCTGCATACTTGCCATCTTGTGGAGGCTTTTTCAGAGGGCAGTGCTGACACTTAGGGTTGGACAACCTTTCCCGAGTTAGTGTGACCATCGGGTTGAAGGGGATTGTCCTCCCCTTCTACTCTGTCCCAGTGAGGCTGCATCTGGATTACCGTGTCCAGTTCTGGGATCCCCTGTTCAAGAGAGTGTACAAAGGAGAAGTCTGAGAGGAAATCTTACCAATGCTTGTAAGTATCTAAAAAATGTCAAAAGGATGGGGCCAGGCTCTTCAGTGCTGCCTGGTGATAGGACAAGGGGCAGTGGGCACAAACTAGAACACAGAAGCTTCCACCTAAACATAAAAAACTTCTGTACCATGAGCACTAGAACAGGTGGCTCAGAAAGGTTGTGGAATCTTCTGTGAAGACTTTCAAAAGTTGCCTGGGAATGTTCCTGTGCAACTTGATGTAGGCAAGCCTGCTTTAGCAAGGGGCTTGAACTAGATGCTCTTCAGAGGTCCCTTCCAACTTCCACCCTTTTCTGATTCTGTGAAGTAGGAGATGGTGGGAAGAAAAAGTTTTAACAATGCTCACTTAGGTCAGTGGAAGAACTCTCGAGGCAAACACACAATGGCTGCTGCACATGGAGTCTTTCTGTCTCTGTGGGAGACACATGGATGCCGGGCTGCTGTCAAGCTCCATTTTCCCATGGAGGTGAGACTACCTCTGTGCTTTACAGGTCATCATACAACAAAGTCAACATTGCGTCTCCAAGCCTCAGGTCCTAAATATGGCAGCCACATGACATAGAACTTTAACCGAAGAGAAACTCTCTCCGACAGCTCAAATGTGGTTTAACAGGTTTTAGGAGGTTTTACTGGCATTATGCTGTGTGTCCTCATTTACATTTTAGACTGAGGGTGTTTGCCTGCATGGAGCAGGTCGCTACCTGGCTTCTCATGGCCATTTTTCTTGGAAGGTGAGTGATATTTTTGATGAATGAGTTGCTTGAACATTACCATGGCTGTGTTACTCCTTGCCAAGCACGCTGGAGACCAGGGAGCTGGGAAGATTGAGTCCTCAGTCCCGATGCTTCCACTCACAGTGATTAATGCCTCATTCCACATTACTTTTAAGCACATTAGTGATAATTACTTACCTATACACCTTATCACCAGCTCACCTACTAGGAAACAATGTCTGTGTGAAGACTGCAATCCATAGGATTCATGTTATGGCAGGGACTGGCTGGAAAAAAAATGTGCTGCAGCAGCAATGGTGGCAGCTCCATTAGCGATGGCAGAGGCAGCAAGTGGGCCTCTCTCTTTTCTAAGGGCTGAATGGTGAAGGCTCTCTTTCACATCCCAAGGACTCAGCAGCTGAGCTGTCTGTATTGCAGAGTGTCAGCAGACAGACCTTGAACATGAGGGATTGGGCATTCTGTGCCAGGATGGTGGCGGAGTGGATGGTGTCCCTGTGTGTGCCCTGCTGCCTCAGGCATGGGGGAAGGGGGCAGCCAGGGCATGACCACTCTCTGGCAGAAGCATGTGCCCAGGACAGGAGCATTATAGGCAATGTGGCAGTTTGGGAATTTCCTGCCCCCCCTCCCCAGCCCTACATACACCAAATTAACTCAGCTGTCTGGAAGTTAAGGAATGAAGCAATATTTATAGTGTGGCATGATTTACAAGCGTATATATACAATAAATACAGATATTTACAACTATATACAGTAATATACAAGTTAAAAGTAGTACAGAAATACAAAATCCCCTCCCAAACAACCTCCCAGCTTCTTTCTACCCCCTCCCGTATCTCAGAATCCCCTTTACGTGCAGGGTGAGGTGCTGAAGGTCGGCAAGAGGTTAGAAGGAAAAACATTACGCAGGTTACGCAGGTCCAGGCAGAGATAGTGAAGCAGCAGCAGCAGCAGCCAGAGACTGACTGACTTTTTTTATTTATGTTTCTGTTCTTATATCTCTCGGCAGAATGGATGAGTGGTATAGATATCACCATTATTTTCTTTTCATTGCCAATGATCTGATTTCTCTCATTTACATATTCCAATTAGCCTCAAACCGGTACAGGCAGCTTTGCTCCTGAAGCAGCAGCTGGGGTAATTACAGCCCATGGCTCTGGCACAGAGCCTGTGGCAGGGTTTGGATCCATGGCTGTGGTGGTGAGGAGGCTGATGAAGATTAAATGCTTGAAGGGAAAACAAAGCAGCAAAATGTCAAAGGCCTTCCTCAGCATTTGCTTATTCATGCTGACTCAGTGTTGAAACTGCCAGCTTGGTCTAGAGTGGCCTTGGTGGCAAACTGCAGTTGGTATTATGAGTGTGTGGAGCAAGTCAATTCATCTGTGTCAATAAGGCAGAGCCGTGTTCTTCCACAAAAAGGCTTCTGACTCATTGGTGCTGCTGCCCACTGGTCCCTCCTCATGGTCTAGGGCAATCTTGAGATCACCAGTCCTCAGCCGACAGCTTGGTCTCAGCTCAGGGCCGTATCCCCAGCACTCCATTGCTTGCAGGCAGGTGGCTCGGCAGCAGCTCTCTTTTAAAGTCTCTTTTCTAGGATAAGAAGCAGCCTTGAAAACTCAAACTCAGTTTCAGCCATGAGGGTGTGTGAATGTCACAGGAACCTCCTAAGCTGGTCTGTCACGTGGGATTTAGAGGGCCTTGCCAGCTTTACAAGCTGGTTTAAAGCATGAATAACCCACACAATGAGAGCTTTTCATTAAAGCTGTTACCAACTCTCTTCTCCCCAGACCATGTCTTCCTCCATCAAAATTGAATCTGTTGTGAAAAAGAAGAATAGGATTGGCGAGTGTCCAGTCTGGGAAGAAAGGGAGAATGCACTCATCTATGTGGACATTAATTCACAGAAAGTTTGTCGCTGGAGCCCACTCACCAACGAGGTGCAGAGCGTGTCTGTGGGTAAGAGTCTGTACTGACCACTTTATTCTGGGAGTCTTCCCTGTCTGCCCCTGTACCTTTCTCCCAGCAGGAGTCCCATAGCATGGTGGTCTCATTTATTTTCCATGGGGCCACAAGTCTTCCCATCATGTGTTGCAGAGCATAGTGTGGCCTGAGCCAGTCAAGCAGAGAGAACTGTGCTCAGATAGGAAGGGCCATACAGATGTTCCCCTTGCTAAGGCCAAATGGGAAGGCACGTTTTATTTAGGACTTGCAAAGGAAATGGTAGAGTTCTAATGGCTATGTCTGCCCAGAAGACGGAAAGATCCAGGAAATATAGAGCCAGAGAGATGTGTTAATGATCCCAGCGAAGAAGGATCTTAGCATCAGCTCAGCCTTCCCTGGATCTATACTAGATGCCCTAAAGCAATGTGGGGAGGGCTGACCAATGTCCCCAGAACCATCCACCATCTCCCGTTCCCTCTCGCCCACAGATGCCCGCGTCAGCTCAGTGGCACTGCGGCAGTGTGGGGGCTATGTCATCACCCTGGGCACCAGGTTTGCCTTTTTGAACTGGGACACCCAGGAAGTCACCACCATCCTTGAGCTTGAGCAGGATAAACCCAACAACAGGTTCAATGATGGCAAAGTGGATCCAAAGGGGAGGTACTTTGCTGGTAAGTTCGTGTCAGAAATTTCACCCAGAGGAAAGAGGAACTGATTAGTGTATTTTAAATAGCGTGTTCTATTCCATAGTCTCAAATCTTCTGCTGAGTGCCCTGCAAAACACACTGTTGTGAACACAACCCAGCTTTTGAACACTCTGCTCAGTTGCTACGGGCTGGAGGAGGACAAGGAACCTCACATCCTGTGACCTAAAGGAGGACAGAAGCTGTTGACAAGGACTGTCCATCAGGAATGCTCCCTGTCTATTTGGCAGATGATGTTTTTCAAACACACAGAATCACAGAAACATTCGGGTTGGAAAAGACCCTCAGGATCACCAAGTCCAACCGTTATCCCTACTCTACAAGCACTCTAAACCATATCCCCAAGCACCACATCCAAACAACTTTTAAACACATCTAGGATTGGCAACTCAACCACCTCCCTGGGCAGCCCATTCCAATACCTGACCACTTTCTCTGTGAAAAAAAATTTCCTAATTTCCAGTCTAAACCTACCTAGCTGCAGGCCATTCCCTCTCGTTCCCTCACTAATTACCTCTGAGAAGAGAGCAGCACCAGCTTCTCCACAACATGCTTTCAGGTAGTTGTAGGCAGTGATGAAGTCTCCCCTCAGTCTCCTATTCCTCAAACTAAGCAGCCCCAAACACTTGCCTCCGTAGGAAGCAAAAGGACAGGGAAATGCTCAGGCAAGTGAGGTTTCTGGATATGTAGAGGAGGATGCAGTTTCTAGAGCAGAAGATGAGCTGCAGTTTGCACCCTTCACATACAGCTTCCCTCAGTTAGCCCACGGGTAACAAGGATGTGGAGAGAGATCCTTGACCTGAAGGCGAGAGGGATTTTTGCCACCAGTTGCAATATCACCAAAATCCCCCTGTGTTTTCTTTCCTCCCACGTAAATGCTGAGACGAGCACAGCAATCTATGCTGGAAGCAAAGAGTGACTGATGAGAGTGAAAATGTCTCTGTTTGCCAACCAGCCTTTTGTTCTTATTTGAAATTTGCCGAAAATCAGGAAATTCATCTGACCCATGGAGATGCTCTGGGGCTGACATGTCAGCAGATTTAAGGGCAAGAGAGTAAAGCCTGTTTTACACACTTATTCATAGCTGTGCATGGTTGATCAATGCTCTCAACAGGGATTTTGGCCAAGTGTGAAATGAGTTCAGGAGGTCTTTTAAAAGGGAGGGCCAACAGAGAGATTCTGTCACAGTTCAAAGAAGGCATGAAAGCAGCTCTTCAGTGCTTCCCTTCTCATTGTTGCAGAGCCTACTCCTTTCTGGAGAAAAGAGAATCAGAAACTAAATAATGAATGTAACACTGAGGCGTAAATTCGTTAAGAAAAATTCTCACTTCTCTGGTATTCTTCACAGATTCTGAGATAACTGTGGTTTACAGCACAGGTCACAGCCCATTTAAATGAGGAAAATAGCCCACAAATAGCAACAATAGAAAGAGTGCATGATGCTTGCTTGCATCTTGGCTCCTGATGTGATCAAAATTTCAGCCTCTGGTGTGTTGTGGAGCTCCTTTGAATCTACAGCTAAAATCTCATGGTAACACAGAAATTTGTCCTTTTGTTGGCCACGATCACCTCTGCATGAGGCAGCTGCTCCTGGCCTGCTCCTTTTCCTCCTTCTCATCAATCCAACGTGACCTGGTTAGTCTCTTTCACCCTAAGATGTCTTTAAAACACTTAGAGGAGGGTTTTGATCAAGTAGGAGGAATGAGCTTCTGCTCTGTAACTGACATTCCCATTTCTATTTCAGGTACAATGGCTGAGGAGACGGCACCAGGGGTCCGAGCAAGGCATCAAGGCGCTCTCTATACTCTTTTCCCTGATCATTCAGTAATAAAACAGTTAGACCAGCTGGACATCTCCAATGGTCTGGATTGGTCCCTGGACCACAGGACCTTCTTTCACATCGATAGCCTGGCATATGCTGTGCATGCCTTCAGCTATGACGAGCACACTGGAAAGATCGGTACACATGCTTTTTTAAATTTGGTGACGTGCTGCACTATTGCCTTCTGCAGCAAGACCTGGGCCTGTAAGGTGCAATGATTTATTTGATGGATCTCTCATCATCTGATTACAGCTTGTGAGCAAGCTGAGTATGATTTTCCTCAAATTTAGTTAACACCAGGTGTATTTGTTGAACGAAGTTTTGACAGTCCTTCAGCTTTCTTTCATCTGAATAGGGGGCTCACAGTTAGAACCGATCAAGGAGCTGCAGGGAAGAAGCCATTTATACTGCAGTCAAAATTAGCTTATAGGGTGCTATTTATTCTTGAGTGCCATCTACTGGAGTGCTCCAATCGTGCAAGCTCCATAAACACAAACGGAACGTGTATGCATGTACAGGAAGGAAATGTATTGAAAGAAGCAAGATAATAATTGTGACTGAGGGTTCTCCGTTCTGAAATTAAAACTGATGTTTGGCCAGTTTCACTTACATTCGTTTTTCTGGACAGACATTTTTTATATCTGTAAAAAAGGAAAAATTTAAGTGCAAACAAAATGGATATAACCTCCTTTTGAAATCCTGTGAAATACCTCTGTGCTGTAGCAACCTGTATATACCACGGGAATTTTAATGGCTGAACAGCCTTTGTATTCTAATGAGTGTGAATTTTGCATAATTATGGATGGGGAAAACCCATACAAAATAGTTAAATTCACTCTTTTTTTTTTTTTAGAAAATCTATTTCTACAGATTTTAGCATATAAGATTTATAAAAAAGATTTAATGCACCTTCCCCCCTCCCCCTCAGATACAAAAACATAATGACTTTGACCTTGGCTTTATGCTGGTGACTCTGGTTTTGGGTGGTGTAACAGCTGTAAGGGTACAGCTGCCTGTGAGCACTACTCTCTGGAATGTGCATGTGCCACCAACCCATCTGCACTGCAGTCTAGAGACCCAGCAGTTGGTGTCCAGGCTTAATCAAAGCTGGAAGCTTAGACGGCCATTAAAAAGTGAAGTTCTTGATCTTTAGCTGGCAGAGATTGATTATTACCAATATTTAAACCCAAGTCACTATTTACTGATGCGTTACTGATGAAAAGACATCAAGGCTGCCATGAGCAATGGAAGGAAGCCGGAGAAAAGTTTTTGTGCATGGCACAAAGGTCTTATCTTCCCTTGGTAAACTAATAGGAGCCCTAATTCAGTACAGTCCCAAACTGCAATGGCTCTACTGAGGGCTCATTTCTTCCAGGCTAAACTAGGCTTTTAAGCCATCTGCAAAATGCATATGTTATATGCATTTTGCAGAACATCTTGGAAAATGAACTTTCCTGTTTCCAAGAGCATGTAAGATGTTAAGCTGGGATCTGATACAGAACTGCTATTAGCCTAAGTAACGCTGGCTTCCTAACTCTTCCTGCAGCATGCCCCAAACTTGTGTACCACCTAGAAAAGGAGGAGAAAATGCCTGATGGGATGTGCATAGATGCAGAAGGGAAGCTCTGGGTGGCCTGTATTGATGGTGGGAGAATCATTCGTATAGACCCAGAAACAGGTAAGGCTTCCACCAATATGTGCATATTGTGTCACCTACACATCACAAAGATGAGAAGAAAGGCAGCCAGGACAACAGTTTGATGGTGAGACAAAAAGGTGTTGCTTATTGCCTGTTTCTGCACTGTGGGTTGCCATGAGCATTGTTGGTCCAGGCTGCGATCACAAGGAGAGTACAGCTCTTCATGCTGCCATCCAGAGTTGGGTACTGCTGCTGCGGCAGCCTGCAGATGCAGCACACTTATTTCTTAATAACACCACTTTAAAAACCAAACAATCAAACAAAAAAACAACCCAAACATTGCGTATATGTTGAGAAATATTATAAACCTACAATTCAGTAAGAAAAGAATTCTAGATGTTGAAATGTTTGATGGGCCAGTGGTTAAGGAACGACCACCACCCCAGGAAAAGTGTCTCTGCACATCCTGACTTCACATACTGTATTGTATCTCTGTATTGAGAAAAAGAGATGAAGCCTCTCAGGGGAGAGGCTGAAAAGTAGTTAAAGATGTGGCATGTGAAAGGATTTGATTTCCTCACAAGCTGTCTGAAAGGCAGATGCCTTCTGAGTAAATGACAGATCTGTGCAGCGTGCACTAATAGTACATTCATATTTACATGCCTCCTCGAAAACATTAAGACATTAGGAAACAATTTCACATTTTCACCAGGAAAAAGAATCCAAACTGTGAGGATGCCTACTCCTAGGATCACTTCTTGCTGCTTTGGTGGAAAAGACTACTCAGAAATGTATGTGACATCTGCATATGATGGACTGGATGAGAGCACCTTAGCAAAGGAACCTCATGCAGGAGAGATTTTCAAGGTGAGCAGATTTTCTTTACTTCTATAAATCGTACCTATCAAGCCTCACACTCTGAGAATGAAGTGCCTCTCACTGCCCTTGCTCATCCTGCTTGCCTGGTGGGATGGTCCAGATATGTGCTTGTCCTCTGGCCGATATCTGTTGCCTTATATAGCTGCTCATGTATTTGGAAAGAAGATGTGTGGAAATTGCTGGTACTAGTGTTGATATACTGGTTAGCTAATGCTGGTATCCACCTGGGATCTGATGGCATCCACTGCATTGGGATCTGCCTCATGCAATGTATTCTGTAATATATTAAAAGAAATTACATCTTGCTCCTGTCTTGTGATGGTTTGGGTGCTCCCTGCCCCCCCCACGCTTTGTAAAATCACCCAAACTAGACTCAGCCAGCTGGAAGTTAAGGA